>JAYEVD010000894.1:0-50000 GCA_036346405.1 Phyllostachys edulis | reverse complement strand
ATGAGATGAATAACACAATTGAGTTCATCCCATTTGGAGCTATGTTGCACTTTCTACAATTTTCAAAAACAAGAACTTGAACAAAATTATAATGCACAAGTCCTCATTTTTATAACAGCAACAAGCTCAAAACTAATTTTCATAGTAAGTTCATTAATAGAGGAAACCAACAAAGTTGGATTCACTCAAAAATAATCTACAGAGCATTAGTTATGTATATTACAAGTTAGACATTATTTTGAGTGTATATTTAAAGTGAGTTTTAAAATCTAATGGCAAAACTGTGCTCTGGAGCTGAACTCAACTTACAATCATTTTTGGATTAAAGTCAAGTTCAAGACAGAGCTAACACAATTTGAATGATCTCATTTGGATTTAGAATGAATTAGTTATGATATTTTGAAGTTCATACCTTTTCAGTTTATAAATAAGAGTTCACCGGAATTGCTAAAACCAAAAGAGAGGGGAGGACGTGAACCGCTGATCTAAATCAAACGCCCAAGATCTCCAGAGGAAACGCCAAGACGCGTCACAAGAGGTCCAGAGAACACGGGCCGCTGATCTTGGATCCAACGGTCCATGTCCTCCCCGCCACGCCAAGCAGCAATAGGGGAGGTCGTGGCCGCTGATACCGCATCCAACGAACCACAACACAAGAGGGAGGACCGGACGGTCCAGATCAAACGAGGGAGGTCCTGGACGGCCGAGATCTTTCAAAGGAAGATCTAAACTATCAAGATCTCCCCAAGGAAGATCTACATCGCCAAGACCTCTCGAGGAGGTCCCGACGGTCCAGATTTTCCAAGGGAGGACCTTAATGGCCTAGATTGTCCTGTGGAGGACCTTAACGGTCAAGACAACAACAAAGAGGTCCGGGCGGTTCAGATCCACTTGGGGTGGTCCCGAACGGCCAAGATCTAACAAAGGAGGTCCTAAGCGGCTCAGATTTCCACCGGGAGGTCCGGGCGGCTAAGATTTACCCGAGGAGGTCCACAAGGTTAAGAGGACCTCTGGGAGGTCCTACACGGTGGAGATCAACACAGGAGGACCTCAACGGCTAAGATCTCCCACAAGGACGCCCTAGCGGTCAAGATCGCAAGGAGGGAGGTCCTGGTTGTCCCTACAAAAGACCGGGTGGTCTTTGCAAAGAGGACCCCGAGGGAGGTCCAAGATGGCTAAGATGGCCCCGAGGAGGTCCCCGCCAGAGACCTAAGATGGACGGCACAAGACCTCGCACGCAAAGACTAAGGATACATTAAAAGCTACAACGATTGGAGGTGATTAGCCAAAATGGGGAGGTCTTTGTCTTAACGACAAAGGCACGGTGCCATGGTCGTCCGACAAAATCCCGAGAGGCTACTAAGGCTCGACGCCGCGATGAGGACCTCACCGGCGCCATCTAGGACACCAACGCAGGCGCAATAGTGTTAAGCACACGCCAGACCATTCCCTGCCGGGTGGCCTGAACGGCGACGAGCCAAGATTGGCGCAGAGACACACGGCCAAAACACAAACAGCGATAATGAGCTCCGCAAATAACATTCTGCGCAGCTAAGCTCCGCAACAACATACATGCAGTGCCAAAGATTCACGGGACTACCAGAGGGTTACCTAGAGGTCGCGGAGGTGCCGAGGAGGTTGGGGACGTGGAGGACCGGAGTTGGGGAAGAAGGGTTGCTCCACGGCCAACTCCAAGCTCCAAGCTCCAAGTTCCAAGTTAGGCCTCTCTCAAAATGTCCCAACCAATTTAGTTAGGGCTTTGGTCACAGAGGGTAGTGGCTTAGATTGAAGCAACGAGACGGAGAGGAAAAGCCACGGAGCACCGAGCCACCGAGGAGCTCCAAGGGCAACAATGGCGCCAAGGAGGTCGGGGTGGTTTGAGCTCCACAGAATCGAGAGTAATTGGTGAATGGTGGAAAAGAAGCCAAGGAAAACAATGGGGAGGTTTTATAGCTAGGGCAAAAGAGGTCTGGACCACGGGTTAAGCTCATGGTGAGCTTAGCCCAAGGGAGGTCCACGGCTTGGACAGACGTGGAGGTGACAGAGCGAGCTCAAGACAAATGACTTTGGGGCTAAAAGCTCGACCAGATTAAATGCTGCAGTAAAGAGCCGTGGAACAAGACAGATCACTTGCCTCCTCCATCGCCATGGCGACTGCGCAGGCCAGAGCTAGGAGAAGAACAGAGTTGCCCACCACCGTCCGATTAGAAATGAGGGGAGGTCGTGACCTCGATCTAAATCAAACAGTAAGTTTTAAAAGGAGAAGGAGGAGACCACAGCCATTGATCTGGATCGGGAGGTCGTGACCTCCGATTTCCATAATGCGAATCAAGACGTGGAAAAAGGGACAGATGTCCAAGGCGTTGATTTCAATCAATCAGTGCGACTCTCTGTGAGGTCTTAACCGCATACCTAACTTAAGAACAAGAGGGGAGGTCATGGCCTTTGGATTTAAATCCAAGGGCGCACAACCAAAGGGGAGGTCTTAGCACCACGCCAGAAGCACAAGAGGTTATGGCCATCGATTAAGATCCAATGGTGATGAGAGGGCGAGGAGGTCTCGAGACGCTATTGCAGAAGGCAAGGGAGGTCAGACCTTTGGATTTTTGATCCAACGGTTCTCGATCAAAAGAGGGGGAGGTCTGAGCTTGCAACGCATCAGGAGATCATGGCCTTTAGATTTAAATCTAAGGGCTACGACCTCACGTGCGTGGGGAGGTCTAATGCGCACAAGACAAGGAGGAGGTCGTGACCGTGGATTTTAAATCCAACGGTGCACAACATGAGATGGGGGAGGTTGTGAGCGCTGGATATTTTGAGGGGAGGTCGTGGGCTGTTGGATCTGATCCAACGGCTACGACCTCAACAAAGTGGGAGGTTTGCTTAGTTCAACAGTGAGGGGAGGTCATGGCCATGGATCTTGGATCCAAGGGCTACGACCTCAAGTGAGTGCAAAAAAGGGGGATCTGAGTAGTTTGAGCGCGCGGGGAGGTCAGGGCCATGGATCTTTGATCCAGCGGCCAAGACCTGATGAGGTGGGGAGGTCCTGACTGAGTATATTGAGGAGGAGGTCTTTGAGGTTTAACACACAGGGGAGGTCATGACCATGGATCACTGATCCAACGGCAATGACCTCATGAGGTGGGGAGATCTTTGCGGTGTTGACCGCGGAGGAGGTCGTGGCTGTTCGATGTTAATCCAACAGCTACGACCTGATCAAGGTGGAGAGGAGGTCTGACGAGCCAGGGGGAAAAGGTTGGGCTGGACCAGCTTTGGGAAAGAGGCTAGCCCAAGGAACAAAGGTAGGCTTTTAAGTTTAGTTTTTAACAAATGAAACTTAGCAGAATTATTTGAGATAGCAAATGAACTCCAAAATTCATGAAATTTTAACTGGAGCTTGCTGACAATGAGATTAACCTTACATAAAATTTCCAGAGGTTATTATGCAATGCATTTTTCTCAGGAAATTCGTGAAGGTTGTTTAAAGGATTGTTTTACCTCCAAAATTTATCAAACAAGTTTTACAACTTGTGATATTTTTCAGAGGGGTCCCACATTAGTTTTAGGACCAAGGAAAATATTTCCAAATGTTTGGCACAAGATTTAAGATAAACGGAGGATGAGTTTGACTTTTGGTCAACCAGAGCTTTGTGTTTTTGGATAACACAACTCTTGGACAAGAATTACATGAGAGAATAGGGGTTTTCAAGATGTGGGAAAAAGTTTTAATTTCTACACATATAATTATACTTGAACAAACCCTAATTATACATTTGGGATGTTACAAAATCTCCCCCCCTTACAGAAATCTCGTCCCGAGATTTGGTTCAGGCGGGGAAGAAAGAGGGGCAGCCCGTATGCAGACGATTTTCCCGCTTCCAAGTAGCTTCATCCACAGAATGATTTGGCCATTGAACTTTTAGGATCTTGAGGACACGATTCCTTGATCTTCGTTTAGCTTCTTCAAAGATACAAACCTTCCTTTAAGACTCTTATCCATTTATAATATTTTTGTTGTACTGGGACCTAATTCTCGAACTATGTTCAGTCCAACCAACACTTTATTTAGTTACATATTGCTCCCAGCTCGTTCCTTGACGAGCCGGATCTTATTTGATTTGTTTTATTGCATTGTTTCTCGTTAAGTCACGATTCTGACCTAACTTCTTGCACAACAAGAGTTTCCAACGGAGCTTCCTCTGCTGGAACACGGAGGCACTTCTTTGAACGGGGACGCATGGACACATCATGTATCCCTTCAAGTTGAGAGACCATGTGGTCGTGTCCCCATGAGAGTGATGAGTAATTGACAAAGGTTTTAGGTCGATCGAGTTTGGTTTGTGTGGTCGGACCATGTCGCTAGCGAGGTTCACGCTGCTGCGGAAGTCAATCGTATTGTCAGATAATCGAACGACCGGCGTGTTATGAGCGATGCGACCATGGCGGTTATCCGATTGGTAAATGGCGGTTGAAGAATTCCAGAGAAGTTGTTTTTCGAGTTCGGTCTTCATTGAAATCGAACGACCGCAGTATTGAGCGGTACGACCGTCGCGGTTGATCCGCCGGTAACATGGCGTTGTACCGATTGTATTGTGAGGTTCGCCATTTTGGTGATTTGAGTTTTGGGATAGGTCATATCCAGTGTGTTCATGCATATGTGTTGCATATTGCATGTTTGAGCTAACGTTAGGTCAAGTTGTGAAGAACTTGTTCCGGTTTCGTGTTTCTTATGCGTGTGGCGCAGGGCGCCGAGTGGAGTCGTGGCGAGACACGGTGGATCGGACTAGGCGCAGTGGCGCCGAGGTCGAACGGTCGATGTGTCAAGACGACGTGGACTCGAGGTGGTTGCGGGCGTCGAGACAAGGAGCGCGAAGCTTCCCTAAGGTGCGTAGAAGGCGAATCGGGAAATTCGCAAGGCTGCACAAGCGGGGGCGGGCTCCGTTGGACATAGCGGGCGTAACGGGGCGGAGACCCGTTAGCCAGGCGCTATAAAAGGAGAGGAGGGGCTGCATGCCCTCTTGGAGCACTTGGGTGGAATTAGGGTTTTAGAGTCAAAAGAGGCTTTGTGAGGTTGTTTCTCTTTTGCTCTTTAGTTGTTGAGAGTGGAGGTGTAGGCAGAGTAGTGCTCCCTGCTTGTCCCCTTCTTGGTTTTGTGTTCATCTCCCCTCAAGTATGGATGAGTGTTTGTTCTTGAGTTGTGAGAGTGAGGAGATGGATTGAGCCTACATGTAATCATCCCTCTGGTTCTAATGTCCATGCGTATGGGGATGTATCTATGTGTTTTTCGCTTTTGATTCAATGAATGAAATCTGAAGTTTGTCTCTCGAACTCTTGTTCTGTTCTTCGTGACTCCCATTTGATGATTTCTTGATTTTGTGAGTCTCTTGTTGTTTCTTGTTGGGAAGCCTCAAAACGAGTTGTTCTATGATGGGTTAGTGCCACAAGATCATTTGATCGATTTCCCGAAGAGCAAACTTGGTTTAAATCTAAGATTTCAGTTTGGGTTGTCTCTGTTCTTCGTTCTTCCGTTTTTGGTTGATTCCTGAGATTTTGTGGATGGATCTACTCAATCGTTTCTTGGAATAGGTTCCTAACATCCTTAGGAAGGTGTGTTCCAAATTTGGTCAAGTTTGGCCGCGTAGATCAAAAGTTACGTTGATTTTCGCTTTTGAAACCCGAGCGGATTTTGCTCGCTCCAGACAATCGGATGAACCGGCTTAACATCGCGGTTGTCTTGGGATCATGGTACAACCGCCGCTTGTTCATGGTTAGTAGCCGATCATGGTACAACCGCCATTTGCCCGTGGTTGTACCGATTGTCCCGATTTGTTCGGCTCTTCCTCGCTTTTTGTTTGTTTGAGCTTTGGGGGTGAGGAGGATTCAACATAAGACTTCCTCTCGGCTTAATCATTGATCTTCATAGCTCTCATAGCTATTGGAGTGATTTATATGTTGAATCCATTCTTTGCGAAAAAGATTCGGTGCTCCTATTCACCCCCTCTAGTCGCCTTTCCGTCCTTCAATTGGTATCGAGCGGTTAGCTCTTTTCAATAGATCTTAACCGTCTCAAGAGCCGTGGCGATGGACAAGTACTCGACCAAGCGCTTTGTTTTCGATGGCATCGACACTCCCTTCCGAAGAGCCGAATGGAGACATACATCCGTGCCGGGGTATGCCATCCGGCGAAAGGTCAAGGTTCGATTCATTGTTCTGCCGATGAGAACATCAATGCCGGAACATGGTTGATGTTGAGGCGAATGCAAAGGCAAGGAACATCATCATCCGTGGTTTGAGTCGAGTGAGTTTGATCAAGATATCTCCTGTCGTCCGCTTACGATATCTGGGTGACCTCGACGATACCATGAGGGCACCACCGGATCAAGACGGTTCGACAGACCGGTTCAAACGAGAATACAACAAATTTGAGATGCTTGTTGGTGAGTCCCTAGATGAGTGCTTCAGACGTTTTCACAAGATCTTGAGCAACCTCCGAGCGGTCGGTCTCACATACCCGACTCGGACAACGCTCGTCGATACTTACGGCACTCGATCTGCGTGTGGGGAGATGAAAGTGACCACCATCAAAGACACGACAGACTTCTCGACCTTGACTCTTGATGCGCTGACTCACGCCTCAAGACTCACGAGATTGACGTTGTCTCGTGAGGTCGGGTCACACCGATGGCCTTGGTCACCGATCCCGCTTCAGCTTCCGAGTCCTCTTGCAATTTCTCCTTGTCGCTTGCTCTCGTGACATAACCGATGATCGCTAGAGCACTTATGATGAGCAATTTGCCCTCCTTGCTCGTAGATTCTCCCACGCTTACAAAGGAGGAGGGATGAAGAGAGGAGGACCCGTGATTTGCTTTGAGTGTGGTGGCCCCAACCACATCCGAGCAAACCGCCCTAAGCCGGAGAAGGGCAAGAACGACTACGGCGGTTCGGGCAAGAACGACTACACCGACAAGAACTGCAACAAGAAGCCTCCACTCAGACGCCCAAAGAAGAAGAAGTTCCGCAACTTCTAAAGCCAAGAAGCTCTTCCACCGTCCTCACCGCCTTGACGACCTCGACCTCGGCGAGGTGGAGGGATGGAGCGACGATGACGGACGGGTGACCAAGAGCCCAAGAATGGCGGCGACGACTTCTCCCAAGATGTGCTTCATGGCCCTCGAGGGCGAACTCAACGACAATGGCCAGACTCCGACTTCGAGACGAGGTAGATCCCACCTCTGAACAGCTCAATCATGCTTTTCTTAAGCTAGGAGGTTTTCATGCTAAAGCTAAGGCTAGGTGTGCTTGAGTTAGAGAAGGAAATAGATAGATCGTCACTAGAGATTATTGCTCTTACATCCGCTCCTTCTAGTGATGATTGTGATACATGCTCGCTTTCTCAAGTTGATATGGAGAAGTTAAGGACCTCACATGATAGTGTGTCCTCCAAACTTGATAGTGTTAAGGTGGAGAATGTTAGTCCTGCTTGTCGAGTTAGAGTTGAGTAGGATGGTCATACCCTACTTATTACCGATGAGACTACTTCTCCCACCTCATGTGAGGGTAAGGACATTGTCGCTAGAGGATCTTATGCCATGCTTCTTGATCTGCTCGAGTCTTGTGAAAATTGCAATAACTTGAAGATGAACTTAAAACAGGCGGATCATAAAATTGTCAAACTACAAGCTTCTTTACTTGAGCCAATTGTTTCATGCTTGAACTGTCCTAAGTTAATCTTTGAACTTGAGGTCGTCTCCAAACAGCTTCAAGATATGATTGATCATGAAAGGAAGTTGGCTCGCTTTGCTTCTAAGGACCCCGTTAGCTCACCATGCATTAAGTGTAACAAACTAAAATCGACTTGATTGCTTTGGATGAGAAATGTGAAGCTAACTAAGGATCTTCTAGAGAAGCCACATTGTGCTTGCAATATGATTATGGATAAGGGGAGAAGCCCTGTGGTAAGGATGAGACGCTTAGCAACGTGAACCAAGCGGCTAGCATGAGGATCGCCCTTCAGAGTCGGTGTGCGCACAAGCCATTCTTCCCTCTCGCTTTGGTTCTTCTTTTGCTCCTTTACCTTCTGCTGTCTCTTCTTCCCCGCTCTTCTTGCACCTCTCTCTTTAGGGAGTGTCAAGACCTTATGAACACTCTCGAGAGATTTGTAGGAGGCAAGAAGAAGCTCAATCTTATTCTAGACCAATCTAAGATTTGCAGATTTAATCGTGGTCTAGGATATGACTTCTTTGAGGACATGAGGAAGCATCCACCGCCGTGCTCGCACTCCATAGCACTGTGTGTGATCGAGACCGAGCCCGGGACCGAGAAAGTCCATTTCAAGTCGGCGGGCTATGTCCGAGGATTTCGACAAGAAGGTAATTTCACATGTCGCTTCTACCTCTCGTAAGGTGAAGTATCACCGCACCTTCCGCCGGAAGGATGGACACACAATCGATCGATGCTTCAGCGCGCCAAGATCGCAGTAGAGACCATGTTGAGTCTCTTAGGCGCATTCGTGGTCGGCCCCGGACCTTGAGTGCACCTAAGACCAACACGAGGTCTAGGCTTGTTTCTTCGATGGGTTTGTGCAAAGATCGAGGACTTGGCTTTTCCGAAGTTTTACGGTTTTCGTCCTCATGCCGCTTTCGATCGTGACTTCCGCCGTCCCGAGGGTAGATCTCGCTTTCCCCATCGAGATAGCTACCATGGCGTGTTCGATCTGTTGTGTGCTCGACTCGCTCCTTCAGAAAGCGCCGGACTCGAAGAACGACTTCTGGTCTGCTCTTAGACCTTCTTGTGGAGTGACAGAGAGCGAGAGTAGATAGAGGTCACGGGCTTGACTACTTCATCGCTTTCGACGTGTTACTCAAGATTGGGTGCCAAAATCATTGTTGATTTATCCCAAGATCGAGACTTTACTCTCTTGACTCAGTTCGCGGGTAGGGAAGGAGAAGGTTTGGCTTGTAGACTCGGTTGTTCTCGTCATATGACCGGAGACTCCGCTGGTTCTCTTCCCTAGCCCGCGCTCCCGTGATGAGACGATCACTTTCGAGACGCTTCGTCTGGGCGCGTCATCGCCAAAGGTACTTGTATGATAATGCTTTTTTATTCTTAAGGATGTTGCCTTGGTTAGTAAGTCGCAGACAATTTGCTTTCCGTTTCTCGACCACCGATGACGGTTTCGAGGTGAGCTTCAAGAAAACGCTTGCAAAATTCTTGATTCTTCTGTAGTCCGGTTTATGGATTTCTCGTTATGGGAGGATCTTTCGTCTGAGTTCTCTGAGTCTTCCGCGATCCTCTCGGTGTTTAGTTGCTTCGAGTCCCGCGATCTCTCTTTCTCGCATAGGAGACTTGGTCATATTGATTTGACCATTTGACCCGAAAGTTAGCGACCATGATCTCATTCGTGGTCCGCCAAACTCAAGATGGTCAAAGATCTTGTTTGCACTCCATGCCCAAGACGGCAAGATGGTTGCCGCTTCTCATCCTCCCACATTACATTATGACCGATGCACCGACAAATTGCTCCACATGGACACAGCTTGGACCAAATCGAATCTTGAAAGTGCGGGAGGGAAGTGGTATGTTCTTGTTGTGGTCGATGACTTCTCGAGGTACTCTTGGTGTTTTCTTAGCCTCGAAGGACGAGACATTTACACTTTTCCGAGGTTTTTTAGTAGGTCATCTGCTGAGCTCCCGGTGCCTTACGAGCGATCCATGAAGGACAATGGCACGGAGTTCAAGAATTCCTACTTTGAGAGTTTCTGCGGTGAGACAGTGTAGAGCACCGCCTTTCTCCATACGCCTCAAAGAAATGGCGCTAGGAGAGGAAGAACCGCACCTTAGGTCGAGATGGCGGTGACGATGCTTGATGAGTACTCTACACCGAGGAAGTTTTGGGCGAGGCCATTGCGACCAAGTGCCATGTTTCAATCGAGTTTTTCTTCTGCACTCCTACATCGCACTTCTTATGAGTCGAGATACTGCGAAAGCCCAGCGCCTCTCATTTTCGTGTGTTTGGTTGCAAGTGCTTTATTTTGAAGTCCGGGAACCTAGATAAGTTCGAGTCACGCCTGTGATTTATCTTTCTAGGCTACTCGACTTCTTCAAGGGCTTATAGGGTCAGGCTGCGAGTCTAGCAAAATGGTAGAGACTCATGAGGTGATTTTTGACGAGGCCACCCCGGACTAGGCCGATATCTCGAGTTCTTTAGAGCAGTCCGAGACCATCTTTGTGGATGATGAGGACGATGGAGATGACGGTTGTCTACGATCCCGTCCCTCATCCACTCCTTGAGGTGCCGCCTTCCACCACACCTCGAGGTGATCACCCTTGCCTTCGCTTCCTCTGGAGCTAGTGGCTCTGCTCCTACCTCGTCGACTCATGAGGTAGAGGCCACTTCTTCATCTCTCCCAGACCTCCTAGACACTTCCAGAAAGTTCATCCTTCAGAGCGAGATCATTGAGATCTTTTCGAGCGTGTTACCCGCTCAAAATCTGGCTTATCTCAATTCTGTCTCCATTCTGCCTTCATTGCCTCTTTTGAGCCCAAAGATGTTTCTCATGCTTTATCTGATGAGTCATGGGTCAATGCCATGCATGAGGAGTTAGAAAATTTCGAGAGGAACAAGGTCTGGTCGCTTGTTGAGCCCCCACGAGGCCACAATATCATTGGAACCAAGTGGGTGTTCAAGAACAAGCAGAGGAGGATGGGGTAATCATCCCAAACAAGGCGAGATTGGTAGCTCAAGGGTTTTCCTGTGTTGAGGGTCTAGACTTTGAGGAGACCTTTGCCCTCAGAGCTCGACTTGAAGCCATTAGAATCACGCTTGCCTTTGCAGCTTCTAAGGGTTTCAAGCTTTACCAGATGGACGTGAAGAGTGCCTTCCTCAATGGCCTTATTGAGAAGGAAGTCTACGTCCGAGCTGACCTCGAGTTTTCGAGAACCCCAAATACCCTAACCATGTTTTCAAGCTTTCAAAGCACCAGATGGACTTAAGCAGTTCCCGAGCTTGGTATGAGAGGCTTAAGTCCTACTTGATAAGTCATGGTTTTGAGATGGGTAAAGTTGACAAGACCTTGTTCATCCGCCGCATGGCATCGACTCTTTGCTCGTCCCAGATCTATGTCGATGACATTATCTTTGGCGGCTCTTCCCATACTGGTTTCCCGCTTCTGGATGTCATGAGCACCGAGTTTGAGATGAGCATGATGGGTGAGTTGACATTCTTTCTTGGCTTCCAAATCAAGCGGACTCGGAGGGTACTTTTCTTCATCAGGAAAGTACACTCGTGATCTCCCGAGACGCCGACATGAGTGATGGTAAGCTGTGTCGACTCCCATGGCTTCTACAAACCTATCTTGACCTGATGAGGATGGCGAGCCATTGATCAAAAGGAGTTTCGCAAAGATGATTGGCTCCTCTTGTACCTCATCGCCTCGAGACCGACATACACTTCTCCGTGTGTTTGTGTGCTCGATTTCAAGCTTCTCAGATCCCACCGTCAAAGGTTAAGCGCATCTTCCCATACCTTCGAGCTACCATTGACTATGGTATCTGGTACTCTTCCTCATCCCGCCTTTCCTTGAGAGCCTTTTCGGATGCGACTTCACCGGTCAGAGGATAGATAGGAAGAGCACTTCGCACCCGCCAATTTCTTGGCACTTCTCTTGTTTCTGGTTTTCAAGGAAGCGATGCAGTGTTGCATACCCATCGCAGAGGCCGAGTATGTTGTCGCAGCCTCTGTCAGTAGTCAAGTGCTCGATGGCTTCGACCTCGGGACTTTGGGTTAGTTATCGACAGTGTTCCACTCTTTTGTGATAACACTTCGCGATTAACATTGCCAAGAACCCAAAGGCAAAGATTCCTTACCAAGCACATCGATATTCGCTTCCACTTCCTTAGAGACCATGTAGAGAAGGGCGATATAGTGCTCCAGCCAGGAGAGTGACCACCAGCTTGGTGACATTTTCACCAAGCCTTTGGATTGTTCGAGATTTTCACTCTGGGAGAGAGCTTGGGGTGGTTTGTCCTTATGGACCTGTAGTGAGGGGAGCTTTGGGTTTTATGCTTTACTATATTATTTATGCTCTTGCTCCTTACTATTGCATTGCATTTTGGGTGCATTTGGGATTAGTCCTCCTAGCATAGATTAGAGTGCTTCTTTTGTCTAGTTGTTTAGATTTACTGCTCTTATCTTGTGATTCTAGGATGTCGCTTATTAGTCGCCTCTTCTCACTAGGTTGAGCTTACTCACTTCTTATAGGTTCTAGCAAGGGTTGGGCCACCCTTGGGTAGACAGGAACGTGTTTGCTCCTTAGTGTGTTAGCCAGCGGTTGATAGTCCTAGAGTCATATGGGTAGATGAGAGTCATCGAGCCATAGTATTCTCTATATCTTATCTATGCTTTAAGGATCCATTGCTTTATGTTTTCTTTGCCGACTTCTCGATTTATTGTTTTGGTTCAAGGAGTTCATTTGGGAGCTTCGAGCTTAATATTGAGTTAACTCAACTTGAACTAAAAGTTGCATCTAATGTTGAGGGGAGCTGGATCTTCTCGATTTCTAGCATTCTCGCATTGTAATATAACTACATTGAGCCTTGATTATTATCCTGCTATGACATGTTTACAATGCTTTACACCTTGCCATGACTTGTGCTTATTTGCTAGATTTATCATGACTTCATATGTGTAGCCTAGCTTTTGCCATGATAAGTTAATTAAAATTGCTCAACTTAAACTAAAACTTGTCATGTTAGCACTCGAGATTAGTCTTTCTTGAGATATCTTTTATGATTCATGCCATGTCAAATAGGTCGGGTAGAGTGATGAATCTATATTGAGCCTTAGATTGAGCTGTTTTAGTCTCTTGATGATGCATGAGTTAGTACAACTTGTTAAAAAAGATCTCTTTTGTGCGAAAAAACCGATCTCACCAATTCTCTCCTATGAGACGGCTTGCCATTGCACTTGGCATGAACTTAGGGGAGTTTTGGGTGACCTAGACTATCTTCTTAAGCTTCTCGCTTGGAGTAGTCGATAAGGCTTGAGACCTAGCACATGATAAAACAAAAATCTGGTTGGAAACCACCATGAATTTCAAAAGAAAATATGTTTTATGTGTTCAATGTGCTTAAAGCTACAAAAAGTATCAAGTACTTTAACCAATGTTTCATTCTTGAGCATAGCACTCTATTTGGTCTCAATTTAAGCTTCTTAGCTACGCTTAGCTTATTGACATGGCTGCATCATCCTTGGATATCTCTAGCTAGACTTTGCTCATTGATGACTTGACTTGCTCACATAATGTACCTCATTTTCAGATTGTCATCTATGTGTTCTAGCTAGCTTATACATATCTTGTCATGATCTAGGTAGCGTTTTATTGAGTTATGGCTTGGTGTATTACATGTTGGTCATTATGGATAATTCTCATGGCTCAAAATGCTTAAATAAACACACTTCAGCCATTTTCATCCATTAACATGTCATATTCTCTCTATTGCATCTTGATGCTTATTGCCAAAAGGGGAGAATAGAGAAGAAAAGTCTGTTGGGAACAGCTTTAGAGCTTTGGAGATCAATTTGCTCTTTCGCTTGTTGCTCTAGTGTTCCTTCCGTCGACATGGTCATTTGTTTCACTCTTCTTCTTTGGACCATGTTGGTTTCTTCAAACTCAAACTCTTCTTAAAAGCTTTTTTCGAGTTTGTCAATATTCTCATCAAGGGGAGATTGAGAGACCATGTGGTCGTGTCCCCATGAGAGTGATGAGTAATTGACAAAGGTTTTAGGTCGATCGAGTTTGGTTTGTGTGGTCGGACCATGTCGTTCACAGGTTCACGCTGCTTTTCGTGAAGTCAATCAGTATCGCGGATAATCGAACGACCGGCGTGTTATGAGCGGCGACGATCAGCAGGCGGTTATACCGATTGGTAAATGGCGGTTGAAGAATTCCAGAGAAGTTGTTTTTCGAGTTCGGTCTTCATTGGAAATCGAACGACCGCAGTATTGGAGCGATACGACCGAGTCGCGGTTGATCCGCTGGTAACATGGCGGTTGTACCGATTGTATTGTGAGGTTCGCCATTTTGGTGATTTGAGTTTTGGGATAGGTCATATCCAGTGTGTTCATGCATATGTGTTGCATATTGCATGTTTGAGCTAACGCTAGGTCAAGTTGTGAAGAACTTGTTCCGGTTTCGTGTTTCTTGTCTGTGTGGCCGCAGGACGCCGAGTGGAGTCGTGGCGAGACACGGATCGGACTAGGCGCAGTGGCGCCGAGGTCGAACGGTCGATGTGTCAAGACGACGTGGACTCGAGGTGGTTGCGAGGCGTCTTGAGACAAGGAGCGCGAAGCTTCCTGGAAGGTGCGTAAGGGCGAATCGAAATTCGCAAGGCCGCAAGGCGAGCGGGCTCCGTTGGACATAGCGGGCGAACGGGCGGAGACCCGCTAGCCAGCGCTATAAAAGGAGAGGAGGGCTGCATGCCCTCTTGGAGCACTTGGGTGGAATTAGGGTTTTAGAGTCAAAAGAGGCTTTGTGAGGTTGTTTCTCTTTTGCTCTTTAGTTGTTGAGAGTGGAGGTGTAGGCGAGTAGTGCTCCCCGCTTGTCCCTTCTTGGTTTTGTGTTCATCTCCTCAAGTATGGATGAGTGTTTGTTCTTGAGTTGTGAGAGTGAGGAGATGGATTGAGCCTACATGTAATCATCCTCTGGTTCTAATGTCCATGCGTATGGGGATGTATCTATGTGTTTTTCGCTTTTGATTCAATGAATGAAATCAAGTTTGTCTCTCGAACTCTTGTTCTGCTTCTTCGTGACTCCCATTTGATGATTTCTTGATTTTGTGAGTCTCTTGTTGTTTCTTGTTGGGAAGCCTCAAAACGAGTTGTTCTATGATGGGTTAGTGCCACAAGATCATTTGATTGATTTCCAAGAGCAAACTTGGTTTAAATCTAAGATTTCAGTTTGGGTTGTCTCTGTTCTTCGCTCTTCCGTTTTGGTTGATTCCTGAGATTTTGTGGATGGATCTACTCAATCGTTTCTTGGAATAGGTTCCTAACATCCTTAGGAAGGTGTGTTCCAAATTTGGTCAAGTTTGGCCGCCAGAGATCAAAAGTTACGTTGATTTTCGTTTTGAAACCCGAAGCGGATTTTGCTCGCTCCAGACAATCGGATGAACCGGCTTAACATCGCGGTTAGATCGATCAAGCGGTACAACCGCCGCTTGTTCATGGGTTGTCTTGGGATGCGTACAACCGCCCTTTGCCCGTGGTTGTACCGATTGTCCCGATTTGTTCGGCTCTTCCTCGTTTTTTGTTTGCTGAGCTTTGGGGGTGAGGAGTGGATTCAACATAAGACTTCCTCTGTGCTTAATCATTGATCTTCATAGCTCTCATAGCTATTGGAGTGATTTATATGTTGAATCCATTCTTTGCGAAAAAGATTCGGTGCTCCTATTCACCCCCCCTCTAGTCGCCTTTCCGGTCCTTCACAAGTGCAGCAGGTAATTTCAACTTATAGGCGACAGCCCCTTTCTTTTTGATGATGCGGTAAGGATCCACATATCGAGGAGCCAACTTGCCCATAACGACGAAATGTTGATGGCCCTTTCGGTCTGACCATCAGTTTGATGAGGGTAAGCTGATCTGAAAGAAACTCGAGTTTCCGTAGCCTCTTATAGGCTATGCCAAAATTGAGACGTGAGCAGAGAAGCACGATCAGCACGATTGTCTTCAGTACACCGTGCAAATTTACGATGCGGAATATGTAGAGATACTTTGGAAAACCTACAAGAAGGTTATTTTTGACAGACTGAGAGCTTGTTCTTGATTCGATGGTTGGTGGTGCATGGCCGTTGTTAGTTGGTGGAATGATTTGTCTGGTTAATTCCGGAACAACTTGTCTGGTTAATTCCGGAGCGATTTATTTGGTTAATTCCAAGAATAACGGATCTCGACCGCTAACTAGCCATACGGAGTCATCCCCCCGCAGCTAGCTATCTTAGAGGGACTATGGCGTTTTAGTTGGTGGAGCAATTTGTCCGTTACTCCACTAACAAACGAGACCTTGGTCGGTTAACTAGCTATACGGAGTCATCCCTCCGCAGCTAGTCTCTTACAAAGGATTATGGCCATTTAGGCCATGGAGTTGGAGGAAATAACAGTTATGTGATGCCCTTAGATGTATAGGGAAGGAATGGTGCCACTTTCGTCACACTGTTGATGACAACCTGATGACATCGTTATTTTCTTGGGGTTCGATGTAGACTACTAGACCTTTTTGAATCGGGCGGTACCAGGTACCATCTTGATGACGCACTCGAGTTCTCGAACGGGAGGCATCCCCGGAAGATCTTCGGGAAAGACATCGACGAAGTCACACACTGCTGGAACTTCACGAATATCCGAGAGCCGGCTTTGCTTTAAGAGTGAAAAGATGTGGATTTTGCGGCTCGTGAAACAATGAACCCGCTCACCGAAGGGACTTGTGAGGTAGATAAGCTTCCTGGTGCAATCGATTTATCCCATACGTGGAGACGACCAATCCATTTCAATGGTTTGCACAGGTTTAGAGGTAATTTTTGGCATAGATTCCACTTCCTCAATCTCAACAGGGACATTCCGACACTCGGACTCAGCTCTCAACTCCAAACCGGGAGAGTGAATGAGCAACGAAACCAATCAAAGGAGCGAAAAGGAGACCACCAACAAAGAAAGAAAAGACCGAGGTACAAAAGATGAGATGCTCCTGAATCGAATAAAATAATATCCGCAAGAGTTAGCGAGCGCACCTAACACGACGCCGTGCCTCCGAGCTTTCTCGCTTGAGATGGAGTCGATCGATTACAAACGATCCTTTGTCGCTTCAAAGGGCAATTGTTGGCGTAGTGCCCTTATAGTTGCGTAAGAAACAAGTGATCCCGCAAATGGATTGCTATGCTTCACGGGGCAATTGTTGGCGAGTGCCCTTCTTGCTACAAAAGAAACAAGTGATCCCGGCATCTGATTTGCGGGGACCATCTTGCTGACTCGCAGGTGCACGTGATGGAGGCACGGCCAGTGCGAGCGACGAGGGGTTGCTGCAAGCTTCTTAGGACAATTATTAGCATAGTGGCCCTTGAGATTGCAGAAGAGACAAGTGACACCGGCGACCTTTGCCGGAGTCACCCCGAGTCCTCTCTTGACACACCGCGACGATCCTCGACTTTCTCTTTACGCCCACAAAGAATAACAGGATTTTCAGCCACAAGCTGAAAGTCGGGGAAGGTATAAACTGGTAATTTGTCTCTCAGCTCCTCAGACAAATCACCCAAGAACTTCTCTGGTTTGGAGGCATTGGTGATTGCGATGCTTGCAGATGACCGAAGAAGCAGTCGCTGCAGTTCCAATGACTTGGCAATCACCAGGTTCAAGCTACACTCCTTGGGATAGTGATCGCTTCCCTCGCAAAGGAAACAAGTAACTTTGGCAGCCGGACAATCTCCGGGTGAGTGGTCTTTGTCACAGTTTGGACAAGCAGAAGTACACTGATTGCTGTAGTGTCCTTCCTCACCACAACGCCGACAAACCTTGACTTTTCCTAGTTCGCAATCATCGGCGAAATGCCCTTCTTCGCCACAGCTAAGGCAAAAAGGAGGATTTTCATCCCAACCAGCTTGCTGACCTAGTCCGCTGCTGGTCTGCCCAGACATCCTGCTACGAAGAGATGGGTTAGCAAGGAAACCTGAAGATTAGAAGCTAAAGAACGGGAAAGGAGAAGCCAATGATTAGGGGGATGAAATACCACCCTAACCGAGAGCTAACAAAACAGGTGGTATAGAACCCTACCGAGTTAATAACGGACTAGATGATAGTAAATGTAAACTAATGAAACAAGCAGAATAAAAGAAGTTATAGGGAGCATAATAAAGGAGAAACAAAAATAGCAAGGAAATGCACTTTAAAAGCTCCCAAAATGACTCCAAAACAGCAAGGAAGACATAAGATTAAAGGCCAACTTCCCAACACAACTAACTTGTATTGAATGAACGAGTAATTGGTTGAGAAGATTAAAAATCAGATTGTAAGATGAGATCTAAACTATTAGAGAGCAAGGTTAGTGCAGCGAAATAAGTGCTAGATACTTAGCTAGCTAGTATCACATCTTACCCTTTTATTCCCACAAATTTTAGTTGATTTAACCTCTCATTTTCTACCCTATTTAGAACCTTTGAGCTTGCTGTCCGGAAATTGACGCTTGCTGTCCAGATTTTGCATCCAAGCTTCCAGTCGAAATTGGCCATTCCAGAAGCTTCAAAACCTTGTAGATGGGCAGCTAACACTTCAACTTGCCAAACTCATTGATTCCCCAAAACCCCATTAATCGACAACAACTATTTTGTAGAAGGGAAGAGAGGAAAACAACTTTTAAAACTTAAATTAGAGGGAGATGAGAAGAGAAAGCTAAGATAGATGAGGAGTAAAATCTGAGAATTTTCTTAAGCTTTCAAAACTCATTTGATACTTTGAAATTAGGTTTTCAAAATACCCTAAAGACGACCAAGCTTGCGTTACTACGGTCAGTATGGCTCTGATACCAACTTTTGTGAGACCCCGACATTTATTAGGCTCATAATACTTAGTCATCCAATTGACCCTAGTATTATCAACCTAATAAACTTCGGTCTCGAGAGATGTATACTCCCGAATGCAAGATACATACCTCACAACAAAAGAATATATCAATTCCATACAACACATAGAACATAAGCAACAAACCGAAGTTAATATTAATATGGAATAGCTACTACAAAAGAGGGCCCTTAGGCCAAATAGCAATAAGTTACAAGAATACACAATGAAGCAAAAGTGCCATAAAGATGGCTATAACACAAAGCCAATCGGTGTGCCTTAACCCCTAGGCATCTAACCGACCGCCAAGCTAGTCGTCAAGAAAAAGCGCAACACGTGCACGTAGTAAGGCTCTTGGAGCTCACCTCCGCCCTCTGCAACAAGGTTGTTAAGCAAAGCAAATGAGTACAATAACTTGTTTATTGTACTCGCAAGAACGACGTGTAAGATAACGTAACTATAATTTAGCTACATGCAAGCTTTAATTAAGTGGATGGAGCTTTGGACTTACATTTAGCATAAAGCAAGTTCCATTTGCAATAACATAATAGATTTAAGGCAATTTGACAAAGCATTTTACTTGTTGAAATAACAACGCAAAAATAACATAATAACAACAACAAGAACAATCTCGAAGTGACTAACCCAATAGCCACCACAACAATAGTATGAATTACCCACTCATACCAACCATGTCAAGTTTTAATTAAAAGTTGTAGTCTAGTTCTTCTGGGCGTTCCGAGCGTGTCCATAACCTAGGGCGAGGCTATTCAATAGTTTTAACCTGCAGGGGTGTACCAATGTACCCACACGCCGATCGCTTTTCCTTTAAGCACACTACCTTAGGTGTCTTTGGCACGCTAAGTCCTACGAGATATTTCCAATGGACAATGCTAATTCGAGTCGCACAACCCACGGGAGAAAGAGACATCACACAACCTTCCCGAAGCTAATGCTCCTCCCACATCACACACACATTTTATCTTTAAAAACACACCAACCGAGCGACCCCAATTAACACCGCCCAAAGTACTTAGTCAAGAGGGGTCCCATATCCCCCTCGTGTGGTTAGCACGCAAAATTGCTCAGAACGGTGGCGCAAGTAACTCGGTCCTTAATGACTCAGGCATACTACCACATTCCAAAAACCACACCATCCATCCAATATGCCCAAGTCCAAACAGTTTTCATTTTTATTTGTTTACAAATCATACAAGGGGACATAATGGAATGATAGTTTTTGTGTGATCAAGGTTATCGACATAATGTCGACAACCGCCTATTTCTACCGTTATCTAAGCATTGCTAAGCATGACACCGTAAAAGCAACAAAAGAGCATACTTAAATCACCGGGCTCTAATTCACCAGCGATATTAGTAACTTATGGTTTGTGGCAGGGGGTAACAATTTAGGGGCAACTATGCAATAGGAATAGCTACCTCTAAACGATAAAATACTTTGACACAAAAGCATGCATACATACAAGTTAAACGAAATATTAGACTTTAAAGTAATGGGACAATGAGGGAAATGATCAAACTGCTTGCCTTTACTGTTGCTGGCCAATTTGTTGCTGAGGATCGCTCACGGAAACAATACACTCGTCGGCACCTAATCGAAAAGACGAAAACAATCGATAAGAACGATTTAAAACGACAAAGACAGCACAGCAACCGAACTCCAAACACTCTGAATTTTCTACAGCAGCAAGAGGGTGATTTTAAGGGAATTTAGCAACAAGAACCAATGGATTTGGATTCTCAATGCAAAAGATATGAGCAAAACAATTCTGCTCAGCCCTAAAATACCAAACTGCACTATTCACTAATTTAATTATGAGGCAACATTTTCTAGAAAAGAAGTGAAGCTGAAATTTTTACTGCAAGGCCAGCACCTCATGAGATGAATAACACAATTGAGTTCATCCCATTTGGAGCTATGTTGCACTTTCTACAATTTTCAAAAACAAGAACTTGAACAAAATTATAATGCACAAGTCCTCATTTTTATAACAGCAACAAGCTCAAAACTAATTTTCATAGTAAGTTCATTAATAGAGGAAACCAACAAAGTTGGATTCACTCAAAATAATCTACAGAGCATTAGTTATGTATTTTACAAGTTAGACATTATTTTGAGTGTATATTTAAAGTGAGTTTTAAAATCTAATGGCAAAACTGTGCTCTGGAGCTGAACTCAACTTACAATCATTTTTGGATTAAAGTCAAGTTCAAGACAGAGCTAACACAATTTGAATGACCTCATTTGGATTTAGAATGAATTAGTTATGATATTTTGAAGTTCATACCTTTTCAGTTTATAAATAAGAGTTCACTGGAATTGCTAAAACCAAAAGAGAGGGGGAGGACGTGAACCGTTGATCTAAATCAAACGGCCCAAGATCTCCAGAGGAAACGCGCACGCGCCTACGCAGGTCCAGAGAATACGGGCCGTTGATCTTGGATCCAACGGTCCATGTCCTCCCTGCCACGCTGCGCGCAACAGAGGGGAGGTCGTGGCCGTTGATACCGCATCCAACGAACCACAACACAAGAGGGAGGACCGGGACGGTCCAGATCAAACGAAGGAGGTCCTGGACGGCTGAGATCTTCCAAAGGAAGATCTAAACTATCAAGATCTCCCCAAGGAAGATCTACATCGTCAAGACCTCTCGAGGGAGGTCCTGGACGGTCCAGATTTTCCAAGGGAGGACCTTAATGGCCTAGATTGTCCCAGGGAGGACCTTAACGGTCAAGACAACAACAAAGAGGTCCTGGGCGGTTCAGATCCACTTGGGGTGGTCCTGAACGGCCAAGATCTAACAAAGGGAGGTCCTAAGCGGCTCAGATTTCCACTGGGAGGTCTGGGCGGCTAAGATTTACCCGAGGAGGTCCACAAGGTTAAGAGGACCTCGGGGAGGTCCTACACGGTGGAGATCAACACAGGGAGGACCTCAACGGCTAAGATCTCCCACAAGGAGGTCCTAGCGGTCAAGATCGCAAGGAGGGAGGTCCTGGGGGTTGTCCCTACAAAAGACCAGGGGTGGTCTTTTGCAAAGAGGACCCCGAGGGGAGGTCCAAGATGGCTAAGATGGCCCCGAGGAGGTCCTGGCCGTAGACCTAAGATGGACGGCACAAGACCTCGCACGCAAAGACTAAGGATACATTAAAAGCTACAATGATTGGAGGTGATTAGCCAAAATGGGGAGGTCTTTGTCTTAACGACAAAGGCACGGTGCCATGGTCGTCCGACAAAATCCCGAGAGGCTACCAAGGCTCGACGCCGGGCGATGAGGACCTCACCGGCGCCATCTAAGGACACCAACGTGTGCGCAATAGTGTTAAAGACACGCCAGACCATTCCCTTTGCCATGGGTGGCCTGAACGGCGACGAGTCAAGATTGGCGGAGAGACACACGGCCAAAACACAAACAGCGATAATGAGCTCCGCAATGAACATTCAAGCGTGCAGCTAAGCTCCGCAACAACATACATGCAGGTGCAAGATCTCACGGACTACCAGGAGGGTTACCTGGAGGTCGCGGAGGTGCTGAGGAGGTTGGGGACGTGGAGGACCGGAGTTGGGGAAGAAGGGTTGCTCCACGGCCAACTCCAAGCTCCAAGCTCCAAGTTCCAAGTTAGGCCTCTCTGAAAATGTCCCAACCAATTTAGTTAGGGCTTTTGGTCACAGAGGGTAGTGGCTTAGATTGAAGCAACGAGACGGAGAGGAAAAGCCACGGGAGCACTGAGCCACCGAGGAGCTCCAAGGGCAACAATGGCGGCCAAGGAGGTCGGGGTGGTTTGAGCTCCACAGAATCGAGAGTAATTGGTGAATGGTGGAAAAGAAGCCAAGGAAAACAATGGGGAGGTTTTATAGCTAGGGCAAAAAGAGGTCCTGGACCACGGGTTAAGCTCATGGTGAGCTTAGCCCAAGGGAGGTCCACGGCTTGGACAGGACGTGGAGGTGACAGAGCAGCCTGCACAAATGACTTTGGGGCTAAAAGCTCGACCGCATTAAATGCTGCGCAGCAAAGAGCCGCTGGGACAAGACAGATCACCGCCTCCTCCATCGCCATGGCGTCTGCAGCCAGAGCTAGGAGAAGAACAGAGTTGTTTCACCACCGTCCGATTAGAAATGAGGGGAGGTCGTGACCCTCGGATCTAAATCAAACGGTAAGTTTTAAAAGGAGAAGGAGGAGACCACAGCCATTGATCTGGATCGGGAGGTCGTGACCCTCCGATTTCCATAATGCTGAATCTTGCGTGGAAAAAGGGACAGAGGTCCAAGGCGTTGATTTCAATCCAACAGTGCGGACCTCTGTGAGGTCTTAACCGCATACCTAACTTAAGAACAAGAGGGGAGGTCATGGCCTTTGGATTTAAATCCAAGGGCGCACAACCAAAGGGAGGTCTTAGCACCACGCGTGGCGCACAAGAGGTTATGGCCATCGATTAAGATCCAATGGTGATGAGAGGCGAGGAGGTCCGAGACGCTATGCAGAAGGCAAGGGAGGTCAGACCTTTGGATTTTTGATCCAACGGTTCGATCAAAAGAGGGGAGGTCTGAGCTTGCATACGCACTGTGGAGATCATGGCCTTTAGATTTAAATCTAAGGGCTACGACCTCACGTCGTGGGGAGGTCTAATGCGCACAAGACAAGGAGGAGGTCGTGGCTGTGGATTTTAAATCAACGGTGCACAACATGAGATGGGGGAGGTTGTGAGCTTGGATATTTTGAGGGAGGTCGTGGGTCGCTGGATCTCGATCCAACTGCCACGACCTCAACAAAGTGGGAGGTTTGCTTAGTTCAACAGTGAGGGAGGTCATGGCCATGGATCTTGGATCCAAGGGCTACGACCTCAAGTGAGTGCAAAAAGGGGATCTGAGTAGTTTGAGCGCTGGGAGGTCGAGGCCATGGATCTTTGATCCAAATGCCAAGACCTCGATGAGGTGGGGAGGTCCCGACCGAGTATATTGAGGAGGAGGTCTTTGAGGTTTAACACATGGGGAGGTCATGACCATGGATCACCGATCCAACGGCAATGACCTCATGAGGTGGGAGATCTTTGCGGTGTTGATCATGAGGAGGTCGTGGGCGTTGGATGTTAATCCAACGGCTCGACCTGATCAAGGTGGAGAGGAGGTCCGACGAGCCAGGGGAAAAGGTTGGTGGACCACTTTGGGAAAGAGGCTAGCCCAAGGAACAGTGTAGGCTTTTAAGTTTAGTTTTTAATAGCTGAAACTTAGCAGAATTATTTGAGATAGCAAATGAACTCCAAAATTCATGAAATTTTAACTAGAGCTTGCTGACAATGAGATTAACCTTACGTAAAATTTCCAGAGGTTATTATGCAATGCATTTTTCTCAGGAAATTCGTGAAGGTTGTTTAAAGGATTGTTTTACCTCCAAAATTTATCAAACAAGTTTTACAACTTGTGATATTTTTCAGAGGGGTCCCACATTAGTTTTAGGACCAAGGAAAATATTTCCAAATGTTTGGCACAAGATTTAAGATAAACGGAAGATGAGTTTGACTTTTGGTCAACCAGAGCTTTGTGTTTTTGGATAACACAACTCTTGGACAAGAATTACATGAGAGAATAGGGGTTTTCAAGATGTGGGAAAAAGTTTTAATTTCTACACATATAATTATACTTGAACAAACCCTAATTATACATTTGGGATGTTACACTATCATTGTGAAGCAGAATTCACCAAGTGTTGGATTGTTCACCCACCAATAGGGAACGTGAGATGGGTTTAGACTGTCGTGAGACAGGTTAGTTTTACCCTACTGATGACCGTGCCGCGATAGTAATTCAACCTAGTACGAGAGGAACCGTTGATTCACACAATTGGTCATCGCGCTTGGTTGAAAAAGCCGATGGCGCTGGTTACTGTGTGCTTGGATTATGATGAACACCTCTTAGTCGAATCCAAGCTAGCAGCGCCTACGCCGCCGCCCGACCCACATTAGGGCGCCCGCGCCTAAGGGCCCATGCCATCGCTGTTGCCGCCCGCCGACGAGCCGCGGCCGCCACAGCTCCCTTCCTCACGGGCGGCGGGCTGAATCCTTTGCAGACGACTTAAATACGCGACGGGGCATTGTAAGCGGCAGAGTAGCCTTGCTGCCACGATCCGCTGAGATCCAGCCCAACGTCGCACGGATTCGTCCCTCCCCCCACAACCAACCCCAACACTTAGCTGCCCCCACCCGGCTTGAGGTTCGCGCTCCCCGTGACGCCAACACGCCAAGGCTGCGCCACTGGCACGCATAGTATTTGCCGCCTAAGGCATGCTCCCAACGCTAAGTATGAGTACCGCCGGCACCCACGGGAGGAGCTAAGGCACGCCGCCGATGCTAAGTACCAGTACCCAGAAAACTAAGGCTAGGAGGCCAAGAAACGCCACTGCATTCCAGCGGGGGGTGCCATGCCATGCTAAGTACGAGTGCCCTTACATGCTTATTAGTAAGGGCAAGCGTCCCCGCGCCAAGCTAGTAAGCACTCTTGTTCGTTGAACGTGGCCAAGTCCCAAGTAAGGCCGAGTAAGTCCACTGCAGCCGCCAACACGTGGAAAGAACGCCCCAAAGAGGGTGGGGGGACATGGTGGCTGCGAGGGGTGCCATGCCACGCTAAGCGGGTGCCCTTACATGCTTAGTAAGGGCAAGCGTCCCCGCGCCAAGCTAGTAAGCACTCTTGTTTGTTGAATGTGGCCAAGTCCCAAGTAAGGCCGAGTAAGTCCACCGCAGCCGCCAACACGTGGAAAGAACACCCCAGAGAGGGTGGGGGACATGGTGGGTGCGGTTAACGTCGAAAAACAAAGCCGAGGCACGCGAAACGCCAAACGTGTAAAACGGTTAGGTCAGCGAACGTTAACGTGGCGAACCACGTCGCCGCGGCGCCAAAATCGCCGTCATACGCCAATGATGTCAAAACAGCCCGATTCGCTGCCGCGACAGCGTCTCGGTGAACGCCCGGCCCGTCCCCGCCCGACGTGCTCGCCGAGGGACCCCAAATAAGCGAAAAGGCCGCGGCGCTGCCAAAACACCATGTTTTGCTCGCGAACGTGCCACACGGCACGCCGCGACGGACGCGAATGGGCCACCATACGAACGTGTGCGCGACGCAAAAACGCCAAAACGGCCGTCGCGACGTCCAAAACAAAGATGTTTTCCCTACTGCGGCAACACGGCCTCGGCAGAGACGCCGTTAACGTGCGAACCATGTTAACGTGCGGCCGACGTTACGCGGATTTAACCACGTTAACGGCCCGAACCACGTTATCGGTGCGACGGCCGGCAACAAATGGCCAATCGGCCGTCGGCGAAGGCCAAAATCACCATATCAAAGCGGCCAAAAAAACAAGGTGCCCTCTCGGTACCAATCACCCCGGGGTCTCGGGCGGTATGGCCCTGGGGTATAGTAGGGGGCGCGCGCGCTTGCCCAAAAACGATTTCGAAGAGGCCTTATCGGATGCCACCGAATGAGTTGGTGGAGTTGAAGAAGCAACTTAATGAGCTTCAAGAGAAGGATTTCATTCGCCCCAGCTCATCTCCGTTGGGTTGTCCTGCAATCTTCGTTAGGAAGAAGGATGGTACTTTATGCATAAAAGGCCGACATCGTTAAGCAATGAAGTGACTGAGAAGAACAAGTATCCTTTACCCCACATCGATGATCTCTTTGATCAATTATCTGGAGCCCAGGTTTTCTCCAAGATTGATTTGAGAGTGGGATATCATCAAGTTCGTATCCGACCTGAGGATATTCCCAAGACGGCTTTCGCTACTCGTTATGGTTTGTACGAGTACACCGTCATGTTGTTCGGCTTGACCAATGCTCCTGCCTTGTTCATGAACCTCATGAATTCAGTATTCATGGAGTATTTGGATAAGTTTGTCGTGGTCTTCATTGATGATATCCTTATCTACTCCAAGAACGATGAGGAACACGCCGAGCATCCGAAGCTTGTGTTGGGCAAGCTGCGTGCACCACCAGACGCCGGTTCGACAAGTCGCGATTCTGGTTGAAGGAAGTGGCTTTCTTGGGCCACGTGCTTTCGGCAGGAGGCGTAGCCGTTGATCCTAGCAAGGTCAGCGATGTGCTATCCTGGAGTCAGCCCCGTTCGGTAACCGATGTGCGGAGTTTTCTCGGTTTAGCGGGATATTATCGTCGCTTTATCGAGAACTTCTCCAAGATCGCGAAGCCGATGATGGAGTTGCTCAAGAAGGACAAGAAGTTCTTGTGGTCTGATGCTTGTGAGGAAAGCTTCCAAGTACTCAAGAAGCGTTTGACCACCGCTCCCGTTCTCGTTCTTCCCGATATCCATCAAAGCTTCGATATCTTTTGCGATGCTTCTCGTCGAGGCCTCGGTTGTGTCCTTATGCAAGAAGGCAAGGTAGTGGCCTATGCATCAAGGCAATTGAGACCTCATGAACTCAACTACCCTACCCATTATTTGGAGTTAGCCGCTGTGATTCATGCACTTAAGATTTGGCGACATTACCTAATCGGTAATCGTTGTGAAGTGTATTCGGATCACAAAAGCTTAAAGTATTTGTTCACCCAAATGACCTGAACCTCGGGCAAAGGAGATGGTTGGAGTTGATCAAGGATTATGATATGGGTATTCACTACCATCCGGGCAAGGCTAATGTCGTTGCCGATGCGCTTAGTCGCAAAGTGCATTGCAATGCCTTGTTGCTCAAGGAGCTCCAGCCCACTCTTCTGGAGGAATTTCAGCGTCTCAACTTGGGTTTAGTTGAACATGGTTCTCTCGCTGCCTTGGTTGTGCAACCAACCTTGGTGGATCGGATCAAGTCCGCTCAGCAGTCGGATATTGGGGTGAACCACATCAAGGAAAATGTCAAGAACGGAATAACCAAGTGCTTCTCGGAGCATGAGCATGGTGTTGTGAAGTTCGGGCAACGTCTTGTGGTTCCAAAGGACATGGAGTTGCAGAATTTGATCCTCCGCGAAGCCCATGATTCACCTTTATCTATTCATCCCGGGGCCACAAAGATGTATCAAGATCTCCGCCAGAGATTTTGGTGGACCCGAATGAAGAGGGAGATTGCGAAGTTCGTTGCCGAGTGCGACGTGTGTCGTCGTGTCAAGGCCGAGCATCAGCGTCCAGCCGGACTACTTCAGCCTTTGCCTGTGTCGGAATGGAAGTGGGATTCCGTCGGCATGGACTTTATCACCGGTCTGCCCCGAACACAAAAGGGGAAAGATTCCATCTGGGTTGTCATTGATCGGTTGACTAAAGTAGCACATTTCTTGCCTGTGCGGGCTAAGATTTCTGTTGGTCAATTGGCAGACCTCTATGTTTCCCGCATTGTGTGCTTGCATGGTGTACCCAAGACGATTGTCTCGGACCGTGGTTCTCTTTTCACCTCTCGCTTTTGGCATAGCTTGCAAGAGGCCATGGGGACCCGTCTTACCTTTAGCACAGCATATCATCCCCAAACTGATGGTCAGACCGAGAGGGTCAACCAAGTTTTGGAAGACATGCTTCGTGCTTGCGTCCTTTCCTATGGGAAGCATTGGGAGAAATGCTTGCCATTCGCCGAGTTTTCTTATAACAACAGCTTTCAGGCCAGTCTCGGCATGGCACCTTTCGAGGCCTTATACGGGAGGAAGTGTAGAGCCCCGTTGAACTGGTCTGAGACCGGTGAAAGACCTTTCTTTGGCCCGGACTCAATCAATGAGGCCAAGAGCCAAGTCCAGCTTATTCGTGAGCGTTTGCGCACAGCTCAATCCAGGAAAAAGAGCTATGCGGATCGCCGTCGCCGTGAGTTGAGCTTTGAGCCCAATGACTTTGTTTATCTCAAAGTCTCTCCTTTGAAGGGCCATCAACGTTTCGGCGTCAAGGGCAAGTTAGCTCCTCGATATGTCGGTCCCTACCGCGTTATCGAGAAGAAGGGAGCTGTTGCCTACAAGTTGGAGTTGCCAGCTGCACTTGAGGGGGTACATGATGTTTTTCATGTGTCCCAGCTAAAGAAGTGCCTCCGTGTCCCAACTGAGGAAGCTCTGTTGGAAACTCTCGATGTTCAGGAAGATTTGACCTATCACGAGCACCCTGTTCGCATACTTGATGAGTCTGAACGAAGGACAAGGAATAAGACCATCAAGTTCCTTAAAGTTCAGTGGTCGAACCATTCTGAGGATGAGGCTACTTGGGAAAGGGAAGATCGTCTGCGTGCGGACTATCCCTCTTTCTTCCCCGAGTGAGCCAAATCTCGGGACGAGATTTTTGTAAGGAGGGGAGGTTTTGTAACATCCCAATTCTAAGCCTTGGCTTCTAATGTATGAAAATGAGTAGAAATTAAAACTTTTTCTTCTTTGGGAAGCACTTGACCAAATTTGTAATTCTTGTAAAGGAATTATGGAAAGTCAAAACTCTTAAATCAAATTTCTCCTATCAAAAACCTCCTTGGTAAAATCTTGTGCCAAACCCTTGTAAATAATTTTCCTAAGTTCTTGGGGTGACTTTTGACCTCTCTGAATTTTCTCATAATTTTTAGAAATTATTTGAATATCTTTAGAGGCAAGTCAAACCTTGGTCAAACCTCTGATTTCACCTTCTGGAATTTCTAGAGACAAATGCAGGGCATAAGAATCTCTGTAAATTTTATGTAAGGTTTCTCTTTGAGTTAGCAAGCTCCTGTAAAAATTTCATAATTTTTGGAGCTGTTTTGCTATCTCAAACAATCCTCCAAAGTCTCAGCTGTTTTCTATTCAAATCAGTTGGCACTGTTTCTTGGGCTCAGACCCGAGTCTGACTCGAGTCAAGTGACTCGGTCGAGTCCACTAATAGCACCCCAGCTCGGGCGCGCGGGCGCTAACTCTCAGCCGTTGGATTCTTATCGTACGGCCCAAGATCGCATAACCCTTCACCCCCTCGATCTGTTCTCAGCCCTTTGATTAAAATCCGACGGCGGCCGCTTCGTCGTCCTCCTCGCGCACCCCCCTCGCTCGCGTGCGCGCTGAGCCATGGCAGAGGCATGGGTAGCGCTCGTCAGGTCACTTCAGCGCAGGCGTCAACGGGCCACTATAGCGCATTTAATGCCCGTCACTCACCGCCCTCGCAGTGTAACATCCCAAATGTATAATTGGGGTTATTCAAGTATAATTATATGTGTAGAAATTAAAACTTTTTCTCACATCTTGAAAACCCCTAATCTCTTATGTAATTCTTGTCCAAGAGTTGTGTAATCCAAAAACACAAAGCTCTTGTTGACCCAAAAGTCGAATTCATTTTTCCAATTGTCTAAATCTTGTGCCAAACATTTGGAATATATTTTCCTTGGTCCCAAAACTGATGTGGGACCCTCTGAAAAATATCACAAGTTGTAAAACTAGTTTGATAAATTTTGGAGGTAAAACAATCCTTTAAACAACCTTAACGAATTTCCTGAGAAAATGCATTGCATAATAACCTCTGGAAATTTTATGCAAGGTTAATCTCATTGTCAGCAAGCTCCAGTTAAAATTTCATCAAATTTGGAGTTCATTTGCTATCTCAAATAATTCTGCTAAGTTTCAGCTGTTAAAGACTAAATTTAAAAGCCTACACTGTTCCTTGGGCTAGCCACTTTGCAAAGTCGGTCCAAATTTCAACCCCATCTGACCTCCTTCCCCACCTTGATGAGGTCGTAGCCGTTGGATCCAATCCAAAGGCCACGACCTCCCCCTCAACCAACGCACCCAGGACCTTCCCTTCGAAGTCCTCTGGACCGCGTGGACCTCCTCGGGTCAACGTGGGCGCCAGACCTCCTCCGCGGTCAACACCGCAAAGGCTTTCCCACCTCATCAGGTCGTAACCGTTGGATCAAAGATCCACGGTCATGACCTCCCCAGTGTGTTAAATCCCAAAGACCTCCTCACCTTGTCCAGGTCATAGCCCTTGGATTAAGATCCAACCGGCCCTGACCTCCCCTTGTTATCAAACCTCAAAACCACCTTCCACCTTGGCGAGGTCATAGCTGTTGGATTTACATCCAACCGCCTCGACCTCCTCCTCTTAATCTAACTATCGACCTCCTTTGCACTCACTTGAGGTCGCAGTAGCTGGTTTACATCCAAAGGCCACGACCTCCTCTCGAAAAACATCACGACTAGGTCCTTCACAAGACGTGAGGTCGTTGCCCTTAGATCTAAATCTAATGGCCATGACCTCCCTTGTGTGTTATGCAAGCTCAAGACCTACTTTGCGCCACGTCTTGAGGCTCAGACCTCCCTGTCTTGATCAACACCGTTGGATCAAAATCCAAAGGTCTTGACCTCCCTCGCACTTCACGCAAAGCCTCGAGACCTCCCTTTGGTTGTGTGCCCTTGATTTTAATCCAAAGGCCATGACCTCCCTCATGTCTTATGTTCAAGTGCGTTAAGACCTCACAGAGGTCCGCGCCGCTGGATGGAGATCCAACGCTTTGGACCTCTGTCCTATTTTTCCACGTCGCTACACATTAAGGAAATCGGAGGGCCATGACCTCCCATCCTTGATCGTGTGGCGGGACCTCCTCCCACCATTTGAGCGTAACGGTTCAAAATTGTCATCCGATGGTTAGGACCTCCCCTGGTCTTATCCAACGGTCATAAGGACCTCCCTGTTCTTCTCCTTCCTCAGCGCTACCGCAAGCTCTGAAAGCGGTGAGTTAATGCACGCTGCCACTGTGTACTTTTCAATGACTCTTCTGTCGACCGCATTTAATGCAGTCACTTTCCGTCTGTCGAGTCACCAGGGCTGCACCTTCTCAACCTCATGTCCTTGCCACCCCATGGACCAACCCGTGGGCTAAGCTCACCATGGAGCTTAGCCCCACTCATAACCTTCACCACAGCTATAAGTTACCCCTTGAATCCTCCCTTGGCTTCCTTTGCACACAATTGCTCTCGGCCTTGCACTTTGTGCGTGGTGAGCTCCTCCTCCACTCATCGACCTCCTCCTTTGGCGCCGCCATTGTCAAGGTCTTTGGAGCTTCTCGATGGTTCAGAGTTCCAAGTGGCTCCTTTTCAAACCCTCGCTCACTTTTGCTCCCAAAACCTCTTGGAAGTTAACCCTAACTTAATTTGTTTGGGTATTTTTCAGAGGTGGACAAAGTTGAGCTTGGAGCTGGTGCCTTGGGCATGAAGCTTCATTGTTTTCCCCAACTCCGGTCATCACCTCCACGACCTCCCGGACCTTAGGACCTCCGGTATTCCTCCCGTTAGTCCTTTAGTCGCTGCACCCGCTGAATGCATGTCGCGAGCTTTTAATTTGGGCGACGCTGAATGTCGCATGAGCTTCCTTTATGCGTTTTGGATTTTGGCCGTGTGGTGCCTTCGTTGTCCTCTCGGCGGCCACGGCGTTTAAAACGCCGCCGCTGAGAGTAGGCCCACAGTTGCGCTGGCTATTGCGGTCCCGACGGTGCCCTCGGTCTAGGGCGCCGTGCCCTAAATCGCCGGCGATAAGCCGTGGGGCGCCCTCAAATCTTTTGGACGTCCCACCATGCCATTGTCGTTTAGGACAGAGATTCACCGTTTTAAATGCCTCAATCATTGCAATCATGGGGTTAGCGTTAAATGCCATTAACCCCGCTTGCTTATGCATTTAAGATTTAAGACCCTAGCGGACCTCCTCGTTGTCCCGCATTTATTCCATGTCCGAGCGCGTGGTCGTGAGCTCGGGACGCCCATGACCTCCTCCGAGGAGATCTGGGCGCCCAAGACCTCCCCTTGCGCGATCGTGGCCGTCCTGACCTCCCTGGAGGTGCAGGACGTTAGACCTCCCTTAGGACCTCCCTAGGTTATCTCGGCTGCTCATGACCTCCCGGGTAGATCTTGACCGTCAAGGTCCTCCTCGGACGATCTGAACCATCGAGGACCTCCTTGGAACATCTGGACCGCCCAGACCTCCCCTGTGAGGTCTTGACGACGAGATCTTCCTTAGGGAGATCTTGATAGTTTAGATCTTCCTTGGAAGATCTCAACCGCTGAGGACCTCCCCTTTAGATCTGGTCCGTCCCGACCTCCCTCATCGCTGTGGTCCGTTGGATTCACCTTCAACGGCCATGACCTCCCCTCACCTCGCGCATGTGTGTTGCTAGGAGGTCCAGGCCTCTGGACCTCATGGCTGCGTGTGTGCGTTACCTCCAGGGAGGTCTCGAGCCGTTAGATCTATGATCTGTGGCTCACGTCCTCCCATGCCTTTGTGATTTTTAGAAATTCCAGTGAGCTCTAGTATAAACTGAAATAAGGTATAAACTTTAGAATTGCATATCTTTTTCATTCTAAACCCAAATGAGGTCATTCAAATTGTGTTAGCTCTGTCTTGAACTTGACTTTAATCCAAAAATGATTGTAAGTTGAGTTCAACTCCAGAGCACAGTTTTGCCATTAGATTTTGAAACCAACTTTAAATATACACTTAAATCAATGCTTAACTTGTAAAACACATAACTAATGCTCTGTAGATTATTTTTGAATGAGACCAACTTTGTTGGTTTCCTCCATTAATGGTTTTACTATGAACATTAGTTTTGAGCATGTTGCTGCTAGGAAAATGAGGACTTGTGCATTATAATTTTGTTCAAGTTCTTGTTTTTGAAAATTTGTAGAGAGTGCAATATAGCTCCAAATGAGATGAACTCAATTGTGTTATTCATCTCATGAGGTGCTGGTTTTACAGTAAAATTTCAGCTTCACTTCTGTTCTAGAAAATGTTGCCTCATAATTAAATTAATGAATAGTGCAGTTTGGTATTTTAGGGCTGAGCAGAATTGTTTTGCTCATAACTTTTGCATTGAGAATCCAAATCAATTGTTTCTTGTTGCAAAATTCCCTAAAAATCACCCTCTTGCTGCTGTAGAAAATTCAGAGAATTTGGAGTTCGTTTGTTGTGCTGTCTTTGTTGTTTTTCGTCGTTCTTATCGGTTCTTTCTCGCCTTTCCGTTAGGTTTCGACATTTGTGGTGATCCCGAGAGTGACCCTCCGCAACAAATTGACCAGCAACAGCAAGGCAAGCAGTTTGATCATTTCCATCATTGTCCCATTACTTTAAAGCTTAATATATTGTTTTACTTCTATGTATGCATGCTACTTTGTGTTAAATGTCGCTAGCAAGCCTATAGTTGCATAATCTGTAGGAATTGTTTATCCTCTACTACCATGAGCCTAGGTTATTTGCTGTGGTGGGAGCTCGTTGGATGAGCTCCTATCACTTAGTAGTTCGATTTAAATTGCTTAGACATGCTTAGTTTTCGATAGAATGGGCGATCATCGACTTAGTCGATGGTCTTGATCACTCAAAACTGATTATTACTCCTATATGTCCAGCACTTGTGCTTTGATTAATTTGTAAAATCAAAAACTGAAAATAAAAGATTGATTTAGACTTGGGCATATTGGATGGATGGCGTGGTTTTTGGATGTGGTGGTATGCCTGGGTCCCTAAGGACCGAGTACTTGGGTCACTAAGCCAAGCGATTTTGCGTGCTAACCACACGAGGGGCATATGGAACCCCTCTTGACTAAGTACTTTGGTCGGTGTTAATTGGGGTCGCTTCGGTTGGTGTGTTTTAAAGATAAAATGTGTGTGTGATGTGGGAGGGAGCATTAGCTTCGGGTAGGTTGTGTGATGTCTCCTTCTCCCGTGGGTTGTGCGACTCGAATTAGCATTGTCCATTGGAAATGTCTCGTAGGACTTAGCCGTGCCAAGCATACCAAAGGTAGTGTGCCTAAAGGAAAGGCGATTCGACGTGTGGGTACAGTGGTACACCCCGCAGGATAAAACTATTGAATAGCCTCGTCCTAGGTTATGGACATGCTTGGTAAGGTCGTTCAAGACTAGACTACAACCTTTAATTAAAACTTGACATGGTTGGTATGAACGGGAGTTCATGCTATTGTTTGTGGTGACTTGGGTTGGTCACTTCGTGTTGTTCTTGTTGTTGTTACCTTGTTATTTATCTCGTTGTTATTTCAACAATTAAAAATGCTTTGTCAAATTGCTTTCAATCTACTATATTATTGCAAATGAAATCTTGCTTTGTGCTAAAATGAGTCCAAAGCCTCATCCACTTAAATAAAGCTTGCATATAGCTAAATTATAGTTCTGTTATCTTACACGTCGTTCTTGCGTAGTACAATAAACAATTTATTGTACTCATTTGCTTTGCTTAACAACTTTGTTGCAGAGGAGGTAGAGCCCAAAGGGCTTTACTTTTGTGAGTCAGGCTTGTGGTTGGGAGAGCGACTAGCTTGGCGGTCCAGTCGATTGCCTTGTGGGCTAAAGGCACACTTGGTTGGCTCTTATTTTGGGCCATCTTTATGGCACTTTTGCTTCATTGTGTATCTTTGTAGTTTTGTTGTTATTTGGCCAGAAGGCCCCTCTTTTGTAATAACCTATTCCTTATTAATATTAACTTCTGGTTTGTTGCTTATGTACTATGTGTTGTATGGAATTGATACATTCTTTTGTTGTGAGGTATGTATACTGCATTCTGGGAAGTATACATCTCTCGAGACCGGGTTTATTTGGTTGATAATACTAGGGTCAATTGGATGACTAAGTATTATGAGCCGAATAAACGTCGGGGTCTCACACGCAGTCACCTTGCTCACCTGCTCCCGTTGCTCGTCGCGGCTTTGCGCCGCGGAGGACCGTGGACCACCGGTGAGCTTGCGCCCGTTGCTCCCTTGTTTTCCTTCGGCTACTTAGCCCCTGGCCCTCTCCCTTTGCTTCTTTTACGCACCTGTGAGCTCCAGCTAACGCCCACCTGTCTTGCTTGAGCTCAATTCCTCAAGACCGCCATTGCCGCACCTCGGGCTCTTGGGGAAGGCGGTACCTCAGTGCATCTCCTCCTCCATTTCTTGCTCCCTCTGCTCCCTCTCACTTCAGTGAAGCTTAACCCTCAATTAATTTGGGTTTACCATCGCAGGGTGGAGCTAATTTTGGGTTTCCCCTTTTTCGGCCGAAACCGCTGTTCTTCGTCTCCCTTGCCGGTGAGTCCCTCTCTGTCTAATTCCTTCCTCGAGGAGCATCAGTGGGAGGTATGCAACCCATTTTGATGACGCGGCCTTTCTGATTTGGCTCAGGCTGCTGTCTCCTCGTCGTCGTCTTCAGTGGCCGTCATGCTCTTAAATCACCGCCTTTGCTCCGCCACCTCACCCCACCGCGTCACTCCGGTAGGTCCCTTGTAGCTTCTAGTAACTAGGGCACCGCTTGAATGGCACTGTTGCGGAGCTTTTACTCATTGTCGTCTTAGCCGTGCTCTGTGCCTCCGCTCGTCGTCGGCTCGCCGTCGTTCTGGGTCACCACCGGTAGTGTGGGTGGTACCAGCATGACCGCGATGCTATTGTGCACTCGTAGGTGCCCTTGGTGCGTGAGGTCGTGGCTCGAGTCGCCGGCGTTTAGCCGGAGAGAGCGTCGGAGTTTTTGTCGGGCGCGTAACAGCGGCGTTGCCGTATTAGGGCACATTAATGGTGTAGGTTAATGCTAATCCTTGCTTAGTTGTTAATGCTGTCCTAAGCCGCCTCGCTTCGATCAGCGACGAGTGGGGCCATAGCACTGCGTCGTGTTTATACTCGGCGTGAGTCGATCCTTTGGGTGGTGGGCCCTTTTCTGTCGCTGGCGCTGCGCAAAAACACCGGTAGCGTGACTCCACGCCATCGACAATGGGCCCCGCTTGTCAGGTTTCACTGTGCACGGGCCGATTGGATCAATCATTATATTATCGCCTGTTCATTTTTAGATCAGCGGCCCGGATCATTTGTGCTGTTCGGACCGGCCGAATGCTCGTTCGATCTCAGCCCTCCATCGTGAAATCGACGGTCCACATCCTTTGGGCCGATCGGACTAAGCTAAGCGTTGTGCGTGGGCTGCGCGTGGGCCGTTGATGTCCAGATGAACGGCCCCGATAGCGCCACGCCTTATCTCTCAGTTTATCCTTTAATTATTTCTCGGGAGATTTATTTTACAACTGGAAATTGCTTTAAAATTTGAAAAGGTATAACCATTTCATATTAATTCATTTTCGGTTGATTCCACTTTTTATAAATCTGTTATGAACTAGAGTTTAACCTAAAAATAGTCTCAAGCATGATATGACTTCAGAAAAATAGGAAAATAAGCTTTACTTCTTTTCAGCTTTATTAAATGTATAAAAAAATTCCTGATAAGTTCAAAAATGCATAACATTTTTTTTAAACTCCTTTTTAGTTGAAATCAACTTTGTCAATTCTGGTGATGTCTAAACTTAAATCTAAAAATGGTTTTAAGCATTTTATAGTTACAAAAATGTCCAGAATTAACTTTATTAACTTATAGGCTTTAATTGCTATATTAAAAATCCATTTAACTTGTAAAATGCATAACTAATTCTCTGTAACTTATTTTTGAATGAATCCAATTTTGTTGGGTTCCTCTATTAATTAAATTACTGTGAAAATTAGTTTGGAGCATGTTGCTGTTGTCAAAAAGAATACTTATGCATTATAATTTTGTTCAAGTTCTTGTCTTTAAAAATTGATAGAAGGTGCATTATAGCTCCAAATGAGATGAATCCAATTGGGTTGTTCATCTTATGAGGTGCTTATGCTACCATAAAAATCTCAGCTTCACCTCTGTTGTAGAAATTGTTGCCAAACAATTTAATTACATGAATAGTAACTTTTCCTATTTTAAAAGCTGAGCAGAATTGATTTGATCATAACTTTTGCATTGAGAATCCAAATCGATTGGTTCTCGTTGCTAAATTCATGATAAATCATTATCTTGCTTCTGTAAAATTTTCAAAGCATTTGGAGAAATTTTGCTGTTGAGCCTTTTCGTTTTCTTTGTTCTTATCGGTTCTTTTTCGCTTTCTTGTTAGGTTCCGAAGAACGTATTGATAACCAAAGCGATCCTCAGCAACAATTTGACCAGCAACAGCAAGGCAAGTAGTTTGATCATATCCCCTCTATCGTCCCATTACTTTAAGGTTAATATATTGTTTTACTTGTATGTATGCATGCTACCTTGTGTTAAAATGTCGCTAGCAATCCTATAGTTGCATAATCTGTAGGAATTGATTATCCTCTACTACCAATGAGCCTAGGTTAATTTCTGTGGTTTGAGTTCGTTGGATGAGCTCTTATCACTTAGTAGTTTATGATTTCGATTGCTTAGACATGCTTAGTTACGGTAGTAATGGGCGATCATCGATCTAGTCGATGATCTTGATCACACAAATCTAATTATTACTCCTCTATGTCTAGCACTTGTGCTTTGTTAATTTGTAAAGTCAAAATCTGAAAATAAAAAGGATTGGATTGGACTTGGGCATATTGGATGGATGGTGTGGTTTTGGAATGTGGTAGTATGCCCGAGTCAACAAGGACCGAATTACTTGCGCCACCGTCTTGAGCAATTTATGTGCTAACCACACGAGGGGATATGGAACCTCTCTTGACTAAGTACTTTGGGAGGTGTTAATTATGAGCTGGTCGGTGGGTGTGTTTAAAAATAAAATGTGTATGTGTGGTGTGGGAAGGAGCATTAGCAGCACGGCTAGGGTCATCTAATGTGTCCTTATCCCGTGGAGTTCTTGACTCTTAATTAGCATCGTCCATTGGAAATGTCTCGTAGGACTTAGCCGTGCCGGCATACCTATGGAAGTGTGCTAAATCATGTGGCTAAAAGGCGGTCGGCGTGTGGGTACATTGGTACACCCCTGCAGGGTTAAAACTATTCGAATAGCCTTGTCCTAGGTTATGGACACGCTCGGATACGCCCGTGAGAATTAGACTACAACCTTTAATTAAAACTTGACATGGGTGGTATGAATGGGTAATTCATGCTATTGTTGTGGTGACTTGGGTTGGTCACTTCGGTGTTGTTCATGTGGTTGTTGTTATGTTATTATCTCGTTGTTACTTCAACAATTAAAAATGCTTTGTCAAATTGCTTTCAATCTATTACATTATTGCAAATGGAAACTTGCTTTATGCTTAAAATGAGTCCAAAGCCTCATCCACTTAAATAAAGCTTGCATGTAATTAAACTATAGTTCTGTTATACTACACGTCAGTCTTGCGAGTACATTTTTGTACTCATTTGCTTTGCTTAATAACTTTGTTGCAGAGGAGGTAGAGCCCAAAGGGCTTTACTTTTGTGAGATGTCGGTGGTTGGGAAAGCGACTAGCTTGGCGGTCCTGGTCGATTGCCTTGTGGGTTAAGGCACACCGGTTGGCTCTTGTTATGGCCATCTTTATGGCACTTTTTGCTTCCGCTGTTATTTTAGTAGACTTGTTGTTATTTGGTCGGTCGGCCTCTCGGTGTAATAACTTTATCCTTATTTATATTAACTTCGGTTTGTGCTTGTTCATTCTATGTGTCGAATGGAATTGATGCATTCTTTTGTAATGAGTTGTGTGTCTTGTATTCTTGGGAAGTACATATATCTCGAGGCACGATTTATTGAGTTGATAATACTAGGGTCAATTGGATGACTAAGTATTATGAGCCTAATAAACCGGGTCTCACAGTGCCCTCTCCGTACCAATCACCCCGGGGTCCTGGGGCCAGGTACGGCCCTGGGGTATAGTAGGGGAGGCGCGCGGTTGCCCAAAACAGCTGCCTGTGAGCGCAAAACGTCTGCCTGGCAGAAGTTTTCGCCGCCTGGCAGGGTCCTGGCAGGAACCGCTGGCCGCCGTGGAACCCGACGCTTGTCTCTGCTGCCTGTCGCCTGATTCGCTGCCATGGCGACGTATTCGTCTGCCGTGGCAGCTCCCGCGCGCTGTGGACCTTCGGTCGCCGTCCTCCCAGCAGACCCGCCGTGCTGAGCGCCGAGGGATGCTTGGGCGGCTTGACATGCGTGCGAGCTGACGGGTTCTGAAACCTGGGAAGCGCAAGGAAGCTGACGAGCGGGAGGCCCTCACGGGCCGCACCGTTGGCCGACCTTGATCTTCTGTGAAGGGTTCGAGTTGGAGCACGCCTGTCGGGACCCGAAAGATGGTGAACTATGCCTGAGCGGGGCGAAGCCAGAGGAAACTCTGGTGGAGGCTCGGCGACTTGGACGTGCAAATCGTTCGTCTGACTTGGGTATAGGGGCGAAAGACTAATCGAACCATCTAGTAGCTGGTTCCCTCCGAAGTTTCCCTCAGGATAGCTGGAGCCCATTACGAGTTCTATCCACAAAGGGTGTTGGTCGATTAAGACAGTAGGACGGTGGTCATGGAAGTCGAAATCCGCTAAGGAGTGTGTAACAACTCACCGGCCGAATCAACTAGCCCCGAAAATGGATGGCGCTGCCTTGCGACCCACACCCGGCCATCTGGCGGCGCCATGCCTCGATGAGTAGGAGGCGCGGCGCCGCATAAAACCCGGGCGCGAGCCCGGGCGGAGCGGCTGTCGGTGCAGATCTTGGTGGTAGTAGCAAATATTCAAATGAGAACTTTGAAGGCCGAAGAGGAGAAAGGTTCCATGTGAACGGCACTTGCACATGGGTAAGCCGATCCTAAGGGACGGGGTAACCCCGGCAGAGAGCGCGATCACGCGCGTACCCCGAAAGGGAATCGGGTTAAGATTTCCCGAGCCGGGATGTGGCGGTTGACGGCGACGTTAGGAAGTCCGGAGACGCCAGCGGGGGCTGTAACAGCCCAAAGTTCTGTTACCAATTTAAATTAATTAAAGTTATTAATTTATTGGATCTTCTGAAATTTGAAAGAGTTTCATTGCTTTATTTGAAATTCTGAAGTTTTAAAAGTCAAAGGTAAAATTTATTGAAGTTTTTGAAGTTTTATTTGATTTAAGTGAAAAACAAAATTTTAAATTAATTTCTAGAATTTTCTGGAATTTAAAAGCTTTCCTTAATTATTTCAAAGCCAAAGTAAATTATGTGCAAAAACTATTACCAATTATAAGTTGGAAATAATTTTATTAAGTCCAAAATAATTCTAGGAATTTATGTGAATTTTTCTAGAATTTTTGGACTCTATTTGCTATCTTCTAAAATTGTATTTGTTTATTGCTTAAATCTGAATTTCGAAATTAAAAAAAATATATATTAATAAAAAATTCTCTGCTGTGGTATAACAACCAACTTCCCACTCGGCCACCCCTCATTTTAGTGCTACCACAAAGAAGACGCTCAACTTCCCAAGTCCATGCAATGCACTACCACTTCACTTCTTTATTTCAATTGGTTATATTTCCTTTCTCTATTTCTTTATACCTTGTCTTCTCTCCTTCTTCTTCAAGCGTGAAACGTTTTCTTTCCTGGTTGCTGTCCAGTGAGCAACCAACAGCGCCCGACGCCATTAAAACCGCAACCAAGTTTTGAATCAGCCACGAATTGCTCCACGATTCTTCACGAAATCTCAGGCATTCAAACCGCCACTCCCCACCTCCCCCATTTCCGCCCGTTTCCCCCTCATCACGCACATAAACGCCGAAACCGCGCCACGACCGCCATGACGCCCGCCCCTCGATCTCCCTCTCCCGGCCTCCCCTCGCCCTATAAAAGGGAGCACGGTGAGCCCCCGTTCCTCCTCATTCCAACCCCGCCACCCACTCCTCCTCCCTCGCTCTCTTTTGGCCGGATTTCGCAAGTATTCGCCGCCGGCCGAGCTCCCTTCCGCTGCCTCTAGCGCTCTCTACGGTGGAGCCCCGGCACCATCGACCACACCGCTAGCTTCGCCTCGCGACGTTCTACGCCGTGCTCCCCTCGCCTTCGCCGGAGCATCGCCGGAGCACTGTCGCCACCGTGAGCCCAAGCCGCGTCGACATCGTCGTCCTCGCCTCCGGCCATCCGTACACGTTCCTCCACAACCGAGGTGAGCACCGGCATCCACGTCCTCCCCTCTCTCCATTCCACCCCTCGCCGGCCGTCGGAACGCCGTCGTTCGCTGGCAATCTCAACATCCGAACCGTAGACTGAAACCTCTTTCTTTGCGAATTGCATCGCCGTCGAGCTAGCTCCGGCCATGTTGTCTACTTCCCCGACATCGCGGCTTCGCGTTCTACGCGTTGCTCACCTCCGTGTCGCCGGGAACTCACCGGAGCATCGCCGCCATTTTTTTTTCCTCCAGGCGAGCTTGCTGTTGGTTCGGCTGTGAAGAAAGGTGAACAGTAAACTAACTAGTTATTCATTCTATCACTTTGTACAGGATCCTTTTAATCTTCCAAAAATTCGTTCTCTCTCATGCAATCTCCAAATCCGTTGATTCCTTCACCTAAATTCATCTAAATTCATCTATTATTTTTAGTATTTATTTTGTAATTTTTAGATTTTATTTAATTTCTATTAATTATTTGGTCCATTTTACGCTGTTGTTGCCGCCGCCCAATCAGGCTGCTTTTCACCACAACCGAGGTGAGCGTTCCTGTTCTCGCGGTTCCTCTTCAAATCGCCACAAACCTCATCCGCTAACTCCTCTCCGTTTGGCATAATGCGAATGTTCGCGCCGCCGTCCGTCGAAGGATTTCTCTGTTGATGCGTAATATCAAAGATCCTCTCGCCGAGCCGTCAACACCGTTAAGTTCGCCTCAACGTGTTCTACGTCGTACTTTCTCTCTATGGCCATAAAGATCTTTCTTTGTTCTTAGCCATCCGAAACTACAATTCCTGTGAATAGTGAATTTTCGGAATTATATCATTTCATGTGATTTTCAACCTTTCGGAATTTCGTTCTCCTTCATACGAACTCCGTTTCCTTCCATTCAACTTCCTAAATTCATAAAAAGTCGATACCTTCCTAGTAGTATTTATTTTATAATTTTATTTTGTTTTTATTTAGATTTTATTTGATTATTATTTGAATTCGGATCGTTTACGCGTATAGATTACGACGATTTGATTTACACTGATTTCAAATACCGTTTGAGAATAATCCATCAAGCAAGGCAAGTTACACTCTTGACCATATTGCACCTATTATTTTAAATTATTTAAATTCTGTTTTAAATTATTATTGCATGCGTATTTATATTTAAGTAATTTAAATCCCTGTTTTAAGCTTTATAGTTATTCTCTATTCCATTGTATAGCCAAATATTGTCGGTATAGACCATATGGAGAACCATTTCGAATGTGATATATATATTGGAGGTAGAAAGTGAAAATATTGGATTATAAGATAACATGATCGTGGGATATGAGATTAAAGAAATTGATTTGTTGTTGAGATTTGATTATAGAAATATATTTTTGGGCATCAGAATATTGGAGATGGAAGTATAGGATTACACAATTGATGGACATGAGATTGTAGATATACATTATGGATGGATATTGAATTATAGAATCACGTGATTATTGGGTATTAGACTATATGAATACATGATGCTTAGATATTGATTATACAATTATGCAATTGTTGATTGTTGGATTATAGGGTAGAATAAGCTGTTGGAGATTGAATAATAGGAATGCATTATTAACGGATGAAGAAATAAGTGAGCAGCGGATATTGAATTGTAGAGATAGTTAATTATTGATATTGGACTTTTGAGATTGAATTATAGAAGTAGTCATTGTAGAATATTGATTTGCTTGGATGTTGGATTATAGGATTAAATCTTGGTGGGATTATAAAATAAAACTTGATTAGATCTTAGAAGTGGATAATTGTTGATAATGGATTATCGAAGAATGGATTATAGAAATAGATAATCATTGGATATCGGATTATCAAAAATTGGATTATAGGATTACATAATCATCGGATTGATAGGTGTTGAATTATTAGAAATAATTCGTTAGGATTAATGGATTGATAGATATCGATTATAAAATTAGAGCATTCTTGAATGTTGGATCGATGGAGGTCGGATCATAGGAATAGACCGATATGGTGGATATCGGACTAATCAATATTGGATTATGGGATTTTACAATTCTTTGGAGTTTGGATGAACACAAGATGCGGATGGTTCACCTACTGGTCTCGTGCGACAATGCCTTGACATTGAATCCCTCACCCCTTGTTACCTTAGATGAAAATCTGGTTTATGCAATAGTATGAACTAGAACTTTTGAGAAACATTATGTTAGCCATGCTTAGACCCAAAATGTTGATTTGGGGAATTTCACCAAAAAATCAAATATTGTTTAAATTGTATCCATGGCATTGGTGTGTTGTGGAAGTTTATAAATGACTTGAAAAATGAAATAAAGTGATGGTTTGGACTTGGGTGAAATGGATGAAAGGTGGGTGCGAGTTTATGCACCGGGCTTAATCTGGTTAGGATTAAGGCCCAGGGTTTAAATTGGAAGTCGCCCAAGTCAATTAAGGACCGGCCTTCGAGCGTTCCTTTGCTATGCCTATAATGGGCTATGCCTCACCGTGCAACCACATGTCCTCAGTATGGGGAGTAGGACCTGGCTTAATAATTAGTGATACCTCATTGTTATTTGTGCCATTTGTTTGTGTGGGTGTTGGTTAGACAGTTTTCCCACCTGGCGCAAGAGGGGGCTTCCGGAGGATGGGTAGTCCAATGGAAGTGAAACCTTAGCGGGCACGAATACTTTTGGGTAGAGCTTTGTAAAAGCCTTGTCACGTGCTCTAGACCGCTTACCTAAGGTAGTGGCGGTGGCATAGATATATGCTTGGATAAACTAGAGAATTCGTGTCATGTGGGTAAAATTGCACAAACTCTGCAGAGTGTAAAACTATTCAATAGCAGCGTCATGATCATGGACATGCTAGCAAAGCCACTCAAAGTTATACTTTGGTTTTGGTTTCAAAATGATTTGACATAAATGATTTTGGATTTCTATCCACATGGGATTTAGGCGGAAGCCATGTGATAGGAGGTATCCTTCACCATTCATTATGGAGGTTATCCACACTATAAAACTGTCATTTAAAATCTAATTTTAGATATGGTATAAAAATGGCCTTGAAAATTTATACAAGTATTTAAAGAAAATGCTGCTTTATGCAAATTCAACCATATTAAGCTTTCCTTTGAGATATCCATATATGCATGTCATTCTGTTATTTGACGGGTGTAACTTGCGAGCACGGTAGTTGTGCTCATTCTTGCTTAATGCAAATAATTTCAGAGGAGAAGAACTTTGCTACCGGTGTGGATCTCGACGACTAGGCCGCTTCCCCAGTTGATTGCCTGTGGCAGATTAACAGGACCCTACTACTTCTTCGTCTTCCGCTGTGTTTATTTTATTGTTGGCCTGTAAGCCTCCTTTGTAATCAACTTTGTTGTTATTTAATAATAAAGTTGTGATATGATTTTGTTACCATATTTGTTTACTGTGTGGACTAGCTACTGATCATGGGACTAGTTCAGAAATACACAGAGGATTTGGGAGTGTTAATCCCGGGTCTTACAAAGTGGTATCAGAGCCATATCGACTGTAGGTCGTGACCTAGTTAGAATGGTCGTTAGTTGAAGACTTCAAAACTTATTTTATAACAAGAAAAAAATAAATTGTTCTCTTCTCATCTTGGTCATCTATCTATCTTTAGCTTCTTTATAGCAATTCTTTCTTACCTTATTTTCTCTTCACCATTATATAATGTCAATAGGATCCTCTTCTCCTTGTAACTTTCTATAGTTGGTCAAGACGCTTTACCATTGCGTTGAAGACCCCAAGCCTTGAAGCCATAAAGGAAGTATCACCATCTCCAAAGATCCGAGACAACGGACAAGACTCACTAAAGATCGCGATGTCAACCAAGCCATATAGTCTAGGTCTGCCAAGACTCATTCTGTGTATTGAGTCGTTTCACCAGATTAAGAGTCTCAATCGAGTAGAACGTTATATTATTGCTTGATTTGCATAGTGTATTTTCTTTTGTACGCCGTACATAGATCTTTTGATCTTGTGTGCAGCGTTTGTTTAAGGGGGGTAGACTTCTCTCCTCATAGTTTTTCTTCTCATCCCCTGCTTTTCCCTCTTCTCTATCGATCTATTAGACAACTCAAACCTGTCAATGCATAAAGGACTTGAAGGACGAATCGACGTCCCAAAATTTCGGACAACTCAAGATCTTTGGATATGAAGCCAACTTGAAGATAAACTCTCCTTATCTCTTCCTAGCCTCCCAATACCCTCATCCTATATCTGTCTTTCTTTCTAGCCACTCCGAATCTCGGGGACGAGATTCCTTTTAAGGGGGGTAGTTTTGTAACAGCCCAAAGTTCTGTTACCAATTTAAATTAATTAAAGTTATTAATTTATTGGATCTTCTGAAATTTGAAAGAGTTTCATTGCTTTATTTGAAATTCTGAAGTTTTAAAAGTCAAAGGTAAAATTTATTGAAGTTTTTGAAGTTTTATTTGATTTAAGTGAAAAACAAAATTTTAAATTAATTTCTAGAATTTTCTGGAATTTAAAAGCTTTCCTTAATTATTTCAAAGCCAAAGTAAATTATGTGCAAAAACTATTACCAATTATAAGTTGGAAATAATTTTATTAAGTCCAAAATAATTCTAGGAATTTATGTGAATTTTTCTAGAATTTTTGGACTCTATTTGCTATCTTCTAAAATTGTATTTGTTTATTGCTTAAATCTGAATTTCGAAATTAAAAAATATATATATTAATAAAAAATTTCCTGCGCGGGCGCAGCCAGCCAACTTCCCACTCGGCCACCCCTCATTTTAGTGCTACCACAGCAGCACGCTCAACTTCCCAAGTCCATGCAATGCACTACCACTTCACTTCTTTATTTCAATTGGTTATATTTCCTTTCTCTATTTCTTTATACCTTGTCTTCTCTCCTTCTTCTTCAAGCGTGAAACGTTTTCTTTCTGATTCTTGCTGTCGGTGAGCAACCAACAGCGCCGACGCCATTAAAACCGCAACCAAGTTTTGAATCAGCCACGAATTGCTCCACGATTCTTCACGAAATCTCGAGCATTCAAACCGCCACCCCCCTCCCCATTTCCGCCTGTTTCCCCTCATCACGCACATAAACGCCGAAACCGCGCCACGACCGCCATGACCCGCCCTCGATCTCCCTCTCGGCCTCCTCGCCCTATAAAGGGAGCACGGTGAGCCCGTTCCTCCTCATTCCAACCCCGCCACCCTCCTCCTCCCTCGCTCTCTTTGGCCGGATTTAAAGTATTCGCCCGGCCGAGCTCCCTTCCGCTGCTCTAGCGCTCTCACGGTGGAGCCCGGCACCATCGACCACACCGCTAACCGCCTCATGACGTTCTACGCCGTGCTCCCTCGCCTTCGCCGAGCATCGCCGAGAACTGCCGCCACCGTGAGCTCAAGCCGCGTCGACATCGTCGTCCTCGCCTCCGACCATCCGTACCGTTCCTCCCACAACCGAGGTGAGCACCGCATCCACGTCCTCCCTCTCTCCATTCCACCTCGCGCCGTCGTGAACGCCGTGGTTCACCGGCAATCTCAACATCCGAACCGTGGATGAAACCTCTTTCTTTGCGAATTGCATCGCCGTCGAGCTAGCTCGGCCATGTTGTCTACTTCCCGACATCGCGGCCAGCGTTCTACGCGTTGCTCACCTCTGTGTCGCCGAACTCACCGAACATCGCCGCCATTTTTTTTTCCTCCAGCGAGCTTGCTGTTGGTTGGCCGTGAAGAAAGGTGAACGATAAACTAACTAGTTATTCATTCTATCACTTTATACAGATCCTTTTAATCTTCCAAAATTCGTTCTCTCTCATGCAATCTCCAAATCCGTTGATTCCTTCACCTAAATTCATCTAAATTCATCTATTATTTTTAGTATTTATTTTGTAATTTTTAGATTTTATTTAATTTCTATTAATTATTTGGTCCATTTTACGCGTCGTTGCCGCCGCCGGTCAACTGTGCGCTTTTCACCACAACCGAGGTGAGCGTTCCGTTCCCCGCGGTTCCCTCTTCAAATCGCCACAAACCTCATCCGCTAACTCCTCTCCGTTTGGCATAATGCCGCGTTACGCCGTCCGTCGAAGGATTTCTCTGTTGAATGCGTGCCATCAAAGATCCTCTCGCCGAGCCGTCAACACCGTTAAGTTCGCCTCAACGTGTTCTCGTCGTACTTTCTCTCTATGGCCATAAAGATCTTTCTTTGTTCTTAGCCATCCAAACTACAATTCCTGTGAATAGTGAATTTTCGGAATTATATCATTTCATGTGATTTTCAACCTTTGAATTTCGTTCTCCTTCATACGAACTCCGTTTCCTTCCATTCAACTTCCTAAATTCATAAAAAGTCGATACCTTCCTAGTAGTATTTATTTTATAATTTTATTTTGTTTTTATTTAGATTTTATTTGATTATTATTTGAATTCGGATCGTTTACGGCAGATAGATTCTGACGATTTGAGACGACGATTTCAAATACCGTTTGAGAATAATCCATCAAGCAAGGCAAGTTACACTCTTGACCATATTGCACCTATTATTTTAAATTATTTAAATTCTGTTTTAAATTATTATTGCATGCGTATTTATATTTAAGTAATTTAAATCCCTGTTTTAAGCTTTATAGTTATTCTCTATTCCATTGTATAGCCAAATATTGTCGGTATAGACCATATGGAGAACCATTTCGAATGTGATATATATATTGGAGGTAGAAAGTGAAAATATTGGATTATAAGATAACATGATCGTGGGATATGAGATTAAAGAAATTGATTTGTTGTTGAGATTTGATTATAGAAATATATTTTTGGGCATCAGAATATTGGAGATGGAAGTATAGGATTACACAATTGATGGACATGAGATTGTAGATATACATTATGGATGGATATTGAATTATAGAATCACGTGATTATTGGGTATTAGACTATATGAATACATGATGCTTAGATATTGATTATACAATTATGCAATTGTTGATTGTTGGATTATAGGGTAGAATAACCTGTTGGAGATTGAATAATAGGAATGCATTATTAACGGATGAAGAAATAAGTGAGCAGCGGATATTGAATTGTAGAGATAGTTAATTATTGATATTGGACTTTTGAGATTGAATTATAGAAGTAGTCATTGTAGAATATTGATTTGCTTGGATGTTGGATTATAGGATTAAATCTTGGTGGGATTATAAAAATAAAACTTGATTAGATCTTAGAAGTGGATAATTGTTGATAATGGATTATCGAAGAATGGATTATAGAAATAGATAATCATTGGATATCGGATTATCAAAAATTGGATTATAGGATTACATAATCATCGGATTGATAGGTGTTGAATTATTAGAAATAATTCGTTAAGGATTAATGGATTGATAGATATCAGATTATAAAATTAGAGCATTACTGAATGTTGGATCGATGGAGGTCAGATCATAGGAATAGACTGATATGGTGGATATCGGACTAATCAATATTGGATTATGGGATTTTACAATTCTTTGGAGTTTGGATGAACACAAGACGGATGGTTCACCTCTGGGTCTCAGACCGACAATGCCTTGACATTGAATCCCTCACCCCTTGTTACCTTAGATGAAAATCTGGTTTATGCAATAGTATGAACTAGAACTTTTGAGAAACATTATGCTTAGCCATGCTTAGACCCAAAATGTTGATTTGGGGAATTTCACCAAAAAATCAAATATTGTTTAAATTGTATCCATGGCATTGGTGTGTTGTGGAAGTTTATAAATGACTTGAAAAATGAAATAAAGTGATGGTTTGGACTTGGGTGAAATGGATGAAAGGTGGGTGCAGAGTTTATGCACGGCTTAATCTGGTTAGGATTAAGGCCGGGGTTTAAATTGAAAGTCGCCCAAGTCAATTAAGGACGGCCTTGAGTTCCTTTGCTATGCCTATAATGGGCTATGCCTCACCGTGCAACCACATGTCCTCAGTATGGGGAGTAGGACCTGGCTTAATAATTAGTGATACCTCATTGTTATTTGTGCCATTTGTTTGTGTGGGTGTTGGTTAGACAGTTTTCCCACCTGGCGCAAGAGGGGGCTTCCGGAGGATGGGTAGTCCAATGGAAGTGAAACCTTAGCGGGCACGAATACTTTTGGGTAGAGCTTTGTAAAAGCCTTGTCACGTGCTCTAGACCGCTTACCTAAGGTAGTGGCGGTGGCATAGATATATCTTGGGATAAACTAGAGAATTCGTGTCATGTGGGTAAAATTTGCACAAACTCTGCAGAGTGTAAAACTATTCGAATAGCGCGTCATGATCATGGACATGCTAGCAAAGCCACTCAAAGTTATACTTTGGTTTTGGTTTCAAAATGATTTGACATAAATGATTTTGGATTTCTATCCACATGGGATTTAGGCGGAAGCCATGTGATAGGAGGTATCCTTCACCATTCATTATGGAGGTTATCCACACTATAAACCTGTCATTTAAAATCTGATTTTAGATGTGGTATAAAAATGGCCTTGAAAATTTATACAAGTATTTAAAGAAAATCTTTGCTTTATGCAAATTCAACCATATTAAGCTTTCCTTTGAGATATCCATATATGCA
>JAYEVD010000537.1:0-59235 GCA_036346405.1 Phyllostachys edulis | reverse complement strand
TCTTATTTAATCTTTAATCTTCTACTTCCTTGATCTTCACTCCTTCTTGATCAACACTTCTCAAATATCAATGTCTACTACGCAAATAAGCAAATAAACTAAATAAATAAATAACAGAGAGCAAACAAACTCCAAAAATTAACTAATAATCTCAGATAAATAGATCTAGAATTTAGATGAATTTTGGAATTTGAATGGATTCAATCGGAGTTCGGATGTAAAAGATATGACTATCAGAAGAATCACATGAAATGATGAAAAAGAATATTCAGAGAATATTCCTTTGGATTAAATAAAATAAATGATTTGGAGACTTACAAGTGGGGTCCACTGGTAAGTGAAAGAGATCAAAGGTAGTGAATGACAAGTGGGAATAGTGGATGACAGGTGGGCCATTGGTCTATAGACTAAGTCCACTATCTAGGGTTTAAGGTGCACGGAGGAATGGGTCTATGAAACAGTGCTGACAAGGTGGGGTCTACATATCATAGAATAGGTTCTTGGTGAACCCGATCTATACGGTTTAGTTTTAGGGCTAGGGCTAGGAGTATACTACGTAGGCGCTGACAAAGCGGGACCAGCTTGGCATAGACTTAGTCCACATGAACTGAGTCTACACGGTTTCGGCTTTTGGTTTAGGTCAAGGTCTGAGCCACGAGGTTATGACGGTGCATGCCATATGTGCAAGGAGAAGATGAGGTGGCAAGATGGCGATGATGTGGCGTGCACGGGATCGATGATGTGGATGCCACATAATATGGAATGGCAACGTGGCCATGAGGTGGCATAACATTGTCGGGTTGACGTGGCAGTGATGACGTGGCATCGGGAAACAGATCGCCTGAGCAGGCACATGCATGGTCTTGATTCGCACCTAACGTCACGGGACCCACTCTCCATAGGGACCAAAGAGAGGGGAGAGCGGACGGCCCACACGGAAGGGACACTGAGGGGGTGGCGGCAATGACTTGGGCATGCTTGACATGTCGACGGCAACGCCTTGCCACAGTGACAGGCACAAAACAGAGAACAGGCGCTCGGGGCTTGCTGGCCGCGGGTTATTCTGACCATGACAAATAAGTGGCTGGCCCAGGTGGAACGAGGAGGTGAGGATGGTCTTCGTGATGTGGTCGCGGCAACGGAAGACGGCGGCGATCGGCCATGAAGTCATGGAGCAGCGCAAGACGCTTTCGGCCGGGCGATGGCGTTGCGGTGGTGCCCTAGAGATGGGAAGTTGAGCACCGGATAGAACGTTGAACGGCGGTCGCGATGGTAGGGTCCATGTGCGCCGGAGATCATTGGAGATGGAGGAATCGGGCAGCGAAAGGTGGCGGCCGGAGTTGACAAGGAAGGCTCGATTCCGGGCGCACAATGAGGGAAACCCAAAATTGAAAGCATAGAAGTGTAGATCGGAAGGTGAGGCGCGTGGTGACGCGGTTAGGTTCAAAAGGGCATCACCTTGGCGGCGAGGGACACGACGAAGGCGCTATTGGTGGCGGAGATGTTGAAGACGAAGGTGGCGCCGGTGGTAGAAAGCGAGGAGCTCGGGTGGCGCGCGAATCGCGAGGAGATCGAGGCGACAGATGTGACGATACGCTAGCGCTCGAGGAGCTTCCATGGCGAAGAATAGCGGTGAAGGCTCAGCACCGGTTGCGAAGAAGACGGCCTCGGGCGGCGGCGCTTGGCGGCTCCCCAAGCGCGGCGCTAGGGCTGGAGGGCGGCAGCGTCGAGCGAAGCGGAGGCACCTAAGGCGGCGCCTTTATACGGTCTCGGGAGGTGGGCCCATCACAGACGCTCAGGCGGCGGCGGCCACGCATTGCACGAGCGGCGCGGGCACGCTAGGGTAGTGGCGACCAATGGCAGGTGGCCCGGGCGCATTAGGGTTGAGCGGCGGATAGGTTAAATTTGAGCCAATAAAGTAGTCGGGCGGCGATGATGCGGGCCGGGGGAGACGTGGGAAAGGCTGGCAGTTGGGTCGGATAAGGGATGAGGCAAGGTGGGCCGATCCAAATTCGGCCCACGAAGGTTAAAGGATTTATTGAATTTCCGAATTAAGAAAAAGGATGGAAATTCAGAATACGTTAAATAAATAGCAAATAAATACAGAAAAATCCAAGAAAATACCAAAAAATTCCTTTGAACACCAGGAACCCAACTAAAATTGGTGTTTAAGAAATTGATGTTTAGATTAGTCACATTAAATATTTTTAATTTAAGAAATTTCCAATTAAGCTTTATTAATTCAAATAAAATTGGTGAATTTTTCCAGGGACCTAAACTACTCAAGAGAGGCATGCACACTATCGCCATCGCCTTCCTGGGCTATAAAAGTCGCCCCCACCGCGTCATGACCTTCACTATCACTCATCCCACCTCATTGGACCTCTCTTTCTTCCCCAACCCCGGCCAACTCCACCAATCACCGCCGCCTTCATCTTCTTCCCAAAGGAACTCCGACACCAATCCGCCCCACCTTCATGCCCTTGCCCTCCAACCTCATCAAGAGTAACCGCCGACATCCCATAGACATCCCCACCACCAAACATCCTCCTCCCGCTTGAGCTTCACCGACGCCATGCCTCCCTGTCACAGCTCACACCACCATCGCTAGCCCTCCTCCGACCTCCCCAAGCCAAGCCATCACCACCATCGTGCTCCCCGAGGCCTCTAAAAGCTTTTGCGCGCACCAATTTTGGCCGCTGCACCGCCTAAGACCACCGTCACCGTTGCTCTGCTTCAGTCCGCCGCCGCCGTTAACCCACCCCGAGCCAACTCTAGCCATACCTAAGCCCAAAAATGGAACCCCCAAGCAGTGAGGATACTCCCCGCCCCTTTCCTCGCTGCTGCCGACCACCACCGCCACCAGTGTGAACTAGGCAACAGTCTGCTTCTCCCTTTCTCTCTCCGCCACGACCAAATGCTTGCTTCATCACTTCTCCTCTCTCCTCTCTCCCTTCTCTCTCTCTCTCTCTCTCTCTCTCTCTTCTTTGTCTGAGAATTAAAATGACTTTTGAGCCGAATCTGGGGGTTTATATAGGCTAGATTCTATCACCGATTAAAGTGGCGATTGGAATACTGTTCACCTCACTGGTGACAGGGGGTTGAACTATTGATTGGCCATTTGAAATGGCAACATGAGCCCAGTTTTGTAAAAAAATCGACTATTTTTCTTGTAATTTTAATTAAAAATAATATTATTAAAAAATCATAAAGGTAGTCTCTCCAAGAGGAAAATTTTAAAAATAATAGAATCAACTGAAACTATCTAGCCAACATTACATAGAAGACGGGCCATAAGAGCCATTGAAGCCTGGTTTTCCTTGTTTCTCTTGGCTAGCTTATTTTGGGCTCCTAGCTCCTATGACTTCTCCAAAGCGTAGCTTCAGAGCCCAAGCTAGCCCAGAAGCTAGGCTCTAGAGTTGGGCCAAACGACACCTTAACACCAGGGCTGCTGAGCCAGAGCACCAAGTTCCTTCTATGTTGCAGTACAACGGTGTAACATCCCAATTTTCAGAGCTTTTAAAAACCATTTGAATAGTTAGTAGGGAGAAAATTCACCATTTGGATTTATTTGAATTTAATTCAAAAGCTTAATATTGGACTTTGAGTAACAAAACAATTTAATATGACTAAAATCAACATGAACAATAGTCAAAACTATTTTATTTGGATTCTTTGTGCTTGGACATATTTTCTAGAATTTTCTAGAATTTTTCCAAGTTCATTTGCTAATTTCTATTGCCATTTGGAATTTCTGGTAATTTCTTAAAAAGAAAAAGCTATTTAACTATCCCAATAGTGTTCGGGCCGAATCTCTTCGGCCCATCATCCTTTTTTCTCGCATGAGGCCCATTCCCGGCCCAATTTCATGTGAGGGCGCATCATTCCTCTCTCTCTCTTCATGTTTGGTCCCACCTGTCACTCGCCTCTGGCTTGTAGTTAGTCACGCAGCCGCCTGAGCCCCACCCAGCGACAAGCGGGCCCCACCTGCTCTCGTTCTTCGTCTCGATTCCTTTGGGAGTCTGTTGCGCCACCATGGCGGCCGTTTTAGGCGTCGCGCCTGACTCTCCCGAGCCGCCATATTTGAGGGGAGGCCAGCCCTCGATGCCTCACCCCAACCTTGCGGCCTCCTCGCTGCGCCAAACCCTAGCCGCCACTAGAGTTCGAGATCCAATCTCGCCGCCGAACTCGGTGGCGATTCCGCCCAGAACCAGAGTCAGCCGAGCCTCGACACCTACACCTCCCAGATCGCAAGAGCAAGGGCTTCCTCCTGGTCACCTTCGTTTTGATCGGCGCCTTGCTTAGCACCGCCGCTGCCGAGCCCAAGCCTCTCCGCCGCTCCAACCTCGCCGCCACGCCACAGCTTGTCCTCAGCACCCGTGAGCACCTCGTTGACCCTCGTCGCACCCTCTACCTCCTGTACCACCAGCCGGGTGAGACGCCGCCGTTCGCCATGCCGTTGGGATCCGAGCGCCGCCGTCCCCGCCGCCGTCCATGTCAGCGTCCACCTCAACGCCCTAGCCTCCGTGGCATGCGCGTGTCAGCCACGTGGGCGCCACGTGCGCGAGTGCGCCAAGCCAGCCCCGATCCAGATCCAGAGGCTCGGTGGACTTGGTCCACCGTGAGCCGTGGTCAGCGACGTGTGGGCCCCACACGCCGATTTTCTTTATTTATCTTTTCCAAATTCCTAGGGCTAACGTCATGTTGATGTCATGCTTGCGCAATATTCTGATTTTTCATTGAGAAATAATTCGGAAATTTATATAATTCTCGATTTTAGGTTTTCTTTAGATTCAACTTCCAAACCCCATAACTTTTGCATCCTAACTCCAAATCAGTCCATTCAAATTTCTAAATTGTCTAAAATCAAGATCTATCTATTGGAGATTTTTATTTTATTTTATTGGAGTTATTTGCTTCTGTTATTTATTTAGTTTGTTTTTGTGCTTCGCTTTGCGAGTAGACTTCTACCTTCTTTGGAAGAGTTGAAGAAGAAGGAGCTTTCAAGACCGAACTAGCACCTAGACCTGTTCCAAGGAAAGCTATACCTTTGACCATCTTGCTTCCCAGTTGCTAGAAGTATTTTATTTCAAATTCGCATTTTAATTCAAGTAATTATTTAAATGCTTTTGGGTGTAGTTGTAAATTCCAAATTGTTATGCCTTCCTTGTTAAATTGCTATGTCTAAATTCCTTTGTCACCCTAGTTGATATTTAGTTGGTAATATTGTAGCACCAACGTGGGTTGGTTAGTGCGATTAGATTGCTTAGCCCTGCCACGAATCACTTATTCATGTGAGGCTGCAATTATTAACCTGACTAAGTGAATATGCAATCTTGTAATAATCTGTGTGTACTATGTGTCTTTGTGGCATGTGTTGCACTTAAATCAATCGGGTGGTAAAAAGGATTTGGACTGAGGCAAGGGGGTGGATACTGTGTGAAATGGTGGACTGTGTGAACTGTGTGAGCTGTGTGCATGGGAATTAATCTGTGTGGCATAGTAGCATATGGTAGTCTTGCCTTGGTCAATTAAGGACCTCACCATGTGCGCCATTGAACTGAGCCCATCTGTACGACCACATGCCTGTTATGGGACGGGCCTAGCATAGTAAGATGAAGTTCCGAAATACTTTGTTATGATTAGTGCTAGCTACACTAATTATATCTTGTGGGTAAAGTGTACAAACTCTACAGAGTGTAATTTAATCTATTCGAATAGCCGCGTCCGCGGTCATGGACAATGCTTGGGGATTTCACACTAGGGGTAGATCTTCATAAAACAGTGTGGGAAGGGAGCTATGTGATTTAAATCATCTAGCTATGTGAATAATCTGTTTAGGCTGTGTGTGTCTTTGTGAAATCAATTGTTAAAATTATTGTTATCTATTTGTTTTACTTGTTTTCAATCTATTATTAGTATTCAATTGCAAACATTGCATTTCTGCAAAAGAACCACATAATGCCTTTCCCTTGTAAAAAGCCAACATGTATATATTGCATATCTGTGGTGTGGCTTGCGAGTACGGTGTGTACTCACGCTTGTTTTGACGAATCAAGCAGAAGAGGAGGAGTCTTCACCAGCATTCGAGGACGAGTACATCGAAGGTGCCTGATCATGAGGTCTTGATCCCAGTCGGTTGCCTGTGGTGAATCGATGGGACGCCATTGCTTGCTTTACATTTTATTGCTTTATTTCTCTGTTAGCCCTGCGTGGCTTAAATAAATGTTTATGCTATTATTCGCGTGTGTGGATCGATATCCACCTTTGTTGACACTGTGTGCACTAGCGTGATCCTGGACTAGTGCATTAAACACAGAGGGTCCAGAATTGTAATTTTGGGTCCCGGCAAAGGGCCTATTTGGTAGGGCTCGCTCCTCATTTTCCAGCTCCCAACTCCGATTCTCGGAGGATCTAGAGCTGGTTATCGATTGCGTTTGGTAGGAGATTGGCTCCAAAAACTCTAAAAGTGAGGATTTGAAGCAAAAGACCATGCTACCCTTATTTTTTGACACTAAATCTATTTGTACCGCACTCCTTTCTATTTGTACACTCATGGAGTTCCTTGCCATCACATTATCCTTGTATTACAAGTTACGCTATTAAATTGGTTTTTTTTTCTATTGCCCACCTTCCTGTTTCTAATACTATTAAATTGGTGTTCACAAATGTGTTTGTCAATCTTGATAGTTGATAAATGGTAGAAGGAATCCCTCCATATACATGCCTTGAGTGATGTCAATTCTTAATCTCAATGTCCTACAATCAATTTTCTGCACTCAGTGATTCTATTGTTGATGAGAATTCCAGAGATGAGTTTTTAGAAGAGCTACCAACTTTGATGTAGTTGCACTTGGTGTTGAAGTTGATTCTTCCGATGATATTTTTGTGACGAACTGTTCCAGTAATTCTGCTCACTGTTTCAGTATCTTGGCTTGTCTTTGTTCGAATTTAACCCAATTTTCTTCACACTGAGTTGCCTTTCTCGATCACTTCCGTTCATTTTTAATGACACAAGATGTTATTTGACAGGTGTAGCTTGCGAGCACGGTTGTTGTGCTCATACTTGCTTGATTTAATAATTGAGCAGGAGAGGACTTGTATGATGATGAGGAGGACCAGATCAACTAGGCAACGCCCTCCAGCCAATTGCCTGTGGTGTATTGGATGGATTGGACCTTTTGCCCGCTATGTATTTTGTTTTGCTGGCTTGTAAGCCAAAACCATGTAATCAACCTTTTTGTTGTTATTAAAGTTTACGTTGATGTTTGTTGCCACTTGTGTATGCTGTGTGAACTAGCCATTGATCCTTAGGACTGGTTCAGATCACAGAGGGCTTCAGACTTTTCCAAGTCCCACGTCCTCCCTCGGGTATTGGTCGTGGCGCATGGGGAGGTCTTAGGTCTCAAGACCTCCTCGAGTCAGGACTCCAGACCTCCAGGTGGTCCTGCCGGACCTCCTGGGTGGTCCTGGTGGTCCTCCTGAGTGATCCTGCGAGACTTCTTGGGAGGTCCTGGTGGACTTTCCAGGAGGTCTTGGAGGACCTCTCGGGTGCCCCAGGTCGGGTCGTTATAGTGGTTGGGATTTATTTGGTGCTTGATTTGGTTAAATGGGGTTGAAAATGAGATCCACGGGTTCGAAATGGTCGAAATGGACATATATATGTCTAAATCGGTATAGATGAATAGTATCGGGTTTGGTGAACAGTACCGACTTGGGACTATTCATTAACGGGTTCAGTGAATAGTATTGGGTCGGGTTTGATGAATAGTAATGGGTTTGGGCTGAGGTGTTAACGGGCTGAATAGTTTTGGGCCTTGATGAATAGTGTTGGGATGTACAATGTTGGGCCTGAAAATAAATAGGGGTGGTTTGCATAATCTTGATTGTTTTGGTTCTTTGGGCCTTGATGACCCTATTCAGCACTTGGCCCATTTGGCTTTCCCTCTTGAAGGATCCCAACTCCCTTCTCTCTTGTTAGCTCTGTTTCTCTCCTCTCTCTGGCCAAGCGATAGCGACGGGCGATTGCTTTGCATGATGGTGGTCGGCATGATTTGGGAAGGTGTGGAGTATCCTCATAGCTTGGGGATTCTATTTTTGGGCTTAGGTATGGCTAGAGGTGGCTCGGGGTGGGCTCACGGCGGCGGCAGCTCACAACCAAAGTAGAGCAACGGTGCCAACGGTCTCCGGCGGTGCGGCGGCCAAAATTGGTGCGCGCAAAAGCTTTTAGAGGATTCGGGGAGCATGGTGGTGGTGATGTGTTGGACCGAAAAGACGACTAGAGGGGGGGGGGTGAATAGGAGCATGATCTCTTTTTCACCTTGATTGAATTCAACAAGATTTTCACTCCAATAGCTATAAAAGCTATGAAGATCAATATACAAGCACAGTGGAGGACTTGTATTGAATCCAATCAAAATCCCGAAGCAAATAGACCAAAATCACAAAAACTCAAACTCAAATGAGTTGGGCGGTCTCGACCTCTAGGTACATGGTGGTCGACACCAGCTCCTATGGGCGATCGATCGGCAAATAGTTGTCGGTTTGACATATAGGCCAACTAACAAAGAAAATCAGCTTGAACTCAAAATACCAAATGGTCTAACTTTTGATCCGCAACTCCAAACCTTACCAAACTTGAGACATGCCTTCTCTAGGATGTCAGGAACCTATTCCAATCAAGGATCGTGAAGATCCTGTTGGACCGAAAAGGCGACTAGAGGGGGGGGTGAATAGGAGCACTATCAATTTTTCGCTTTGATCCGATTCAAGCATGATATTGACTCCAATAGCTATGAGAACTATGAAGATCAATATATATAAGCATAGCGGAAGACTTGTACTTAATCCCCTTCAAATCCCCAAAAGAAACGACCAAAAACACAAAAATCAGCCTTATGAACAGTGCTGATGAACAAGAATGATCGAACCGGATGAACAAAGGGCGGTTGTACGCAGTCCGGTCGAACCGGATGAACAATGTCGGTCGTTCCGCATGAACGATAAAATCAAAGCGAATGAACAGAAACAGCCTGAAAAACGAAAACAAAAATCGGCGTAACTTTTGATCCGCTTGGCCAAACTCCACCAAATTTGAAACACATCTTCCTAATGATGTCAGAACCTATTCAAGCAACGATCGAGAAGATCCACGTCAAAGTTTTGATCTTTTGCAATTTACGAAGGAGGGTTCAAAACCGAGCAAAAAGCGTAAAACTTGATCCAAAACTTGCTCGTGGGTGGATGATGATCAAGATGACCTTAGATGGGTTCCCACATATCCCAGCAAGCAAGATCAAGAAGAAAAACCAAGCAAAAACTCACGGATCAAAGAAAGACCTCAAATCACCAAATAGAGAAAAGAAAGCAAATGAACTCATCTTTGAGAGAACTTTCTTTGGATTGATTTGATAAGGTATTGGTTTACTGACCACTCCATCAAGGAGGACAAAGACTCAATACATGAGCACGAAATCAAATCCAACTCTCTAGAACCCTAACCTCCACTAATCCTCTCCCTAAGCAAACTAGGGTTTCAAACACAATGAAAGGGTTGAGGTGGTCATCCAAAGACACCCCTATTTATAGTGGAGGCTTAGACCTTCTAGAAGAGTAACCCTAATGGGCTCCGTTAAGGCCCAAAACAAACGGGTCACACACGCACGCATCTCAAAGCGCCGTCTTCACTTTTCTTGACCTAATCCACTTCACCTTGCGCCATCTTTGCGCCGCGGGTTGGCATTAGGTCACCAAGGCGGTATTTGGTGAAATTACCAAAATACCCTTCTCGATCTTTTGCAAAGACCGAGTCCCATCTTCGTGAAGCACCTCCATGCTTCGCCACGTGTGGATTGATCCAATGCTCTCTTCATGTCGGCAAGTCTCTCCCATCCGGCTCCCACCGAAACCACCATGGCACTTGCACCGACCCCGCCGCTTGATCGAACCCGTCGCACCGAATCGCCTGATTCGGTCACCTTTGTCCGTCTTGCGCCATGCTTGACTCCATTGACCTCACCCAATCCCGATCGTTCGGACCTCGGCTCTCCAAGCTTAGTCCCGATCATCCTCGCTGACCGTCATTGACCTCCAAGCAACACGCACATCAATAGACAAAGAAATCGAATCAGGAACAAGTTCTTCACAACTTGACCCACGTTAGTCAAAACATGCATCATGCAACACATATGCCATGAAACCCATGAACTTGACCTAACCCAACAACAAAACTCCAAGTTAACCAAACTTAGAACCAAAACCGGTACAACCGCAAGTTAACTCCAGATAATCCGCCTTCTGATCGTCACATATATACCGCGGTCGTACAGCTCCTCAAGGAAATCCAAAACTTCCCAAAACATCTTCTCCGAAAAACCATACCGCTTCTCAAACGGTTCAACCGTGATGCTTGGTACAACCGCTCTCTACGCGGTTCTACAGATCATGGGTCGTCTCATGACTTACATGCCGATCGACCGATTGTCCCGACATTTCTTTGAAAACGCTGTTTCGACAAACCGAGAACGACATTGCCAATTGTAACATCATCCTAAGATCTCGGCATATCCCCATGATATCCACAATCTCCCCTTGATGAACACATTGGCAATTTCCCTCAAATGCAAATTTTGAGGTTTGAAAAGTAAAAACTCAATTGCGTTTTTAGCTCAAAGGCACAACTTGATCCAAATGCAAGAAAAAGCAAAGGAAATGACCAAGTTGGCTCGAGAAAAGAATCAAGAAGTGAGATACGGCAAAAAGCGAAAAGCTTCATTTTCGTAAACGGGTCAAAATCTCACTTAAGGTCCATATGAAAGAACAATTGTTCGATATGACCTTTGATCATTGTGAGGATCAAGAATTGCAATTCAAGTTCGAAGTAGCAATAAAACCATAAGAATGCAAATAAGAAACTCCCCCTCACTAAATAAGAAACTCCCCCTCACTATGATCCTCAGAATTTCAAATTTTCTCCAAGTAACTCCCCCTTTTTCAAACAACTTCTCCCCTTTAACACAAAATTTAACATTTCTTCTCCCCCTTTGACAATGGAGTCATCAAGGAATCACGCCTTCCTCTCGTCCAGAGATGACAAATGTAGAATGAGGAAAAAGCATAAGGAGCATGCATGAAATGCAATGGAGTGGCTTCAATTTTTTTTTTATATATATTTTTTTTAAATACAAGAAGCTTTGGAGATTACCCAAAAGAACAAGCTAGCATTTCTAAAGTTGCACAAACAACATATTAAGCCTAAAAGGTGCTAGCAAGATCATGATAAGACATATATAACAAAGCTAAGCAAGAAGGCTCAATATAAAGCAATGAATTTTAGCATTTTAAGCAAAGCTTCAAATCTAGCAAGTTCATCAACAGGATCCTAAAATGATAGTGGCCATGTCAAAATGTCAAAGTTAGATCCAAAAGCTAACAATGACCACATTAAGAGACAAATAGGTCCCTGAATTGAATCATTTTGCTCAAATTTCTCAAAAGCCCATTTTTCAACTGTTTTTCATTTGCAATGAATATTGAAGTTGACTAATGGTCTAACTTAGTGACAAGATCCTGGACTAGGAGCCATCCACAAACTCATCCTAAGCTTCACCAAAGTTGACAATTTGTATTTTTAGCATTGTGCTAGATCTCAAGCCTCACTACGACCATCCCAAGCAACAAAAGCTTAAGAGAGTGGTCTAGGTCATCCAAAACTCCCCGAGTTCATGCCTAGTACAATGACAAGCGCCTCATGAGAAAGAATTGGTGAGATCGGTTCTTTTCACACAAAGAGATCATTTTTATTTTGCACAAGAGCGCTTTTAGATTCTCAAGAACACAAGAAGCTCAAGTAATGATCAAAGCTAGATTCAAGAGCTAACAAAGCAATTTTGACAGGCCAATGTCATAAAAGGAGCACTAATTAAGAATCGGCTAAACAATTCACAAATTGCTAATTTCTTAGTTCAAGTTGTTTTTCAAGTTCTAGCTCATACAAAGAAAGACTTAGCTACACATGTGAAAGCATGATAATTCTAGCAAGTCAAAGAACTAGACATGGCATTGAGCAAGAATTTGAAACACTAAAGCTCCAAAGGGTAATAAGCAAAGCTTCATCAATTTTAAAAGATAAGCGAGAAAAGCTTATATTACAATGCATCTTTTGGATTTTTCATATGAATGCAATATGATACAATGAGATGCAAGAAAAACTCAAAAACCTAAAAGATCAAAAAGATCAACAAGTTCAAAAGAAAATCAAGAAAAGATCAAATGAACAAGGAAAGATCGAAAAGATCCAACTCCCCTCAAACCAACCCATAGGGATAAATTACCCTAACTCACTCCTCAAGGTGGCAAACCTTGTTGGGTCTAAAGGCTTGGTGAGGATATCGCTAATCGAGCCTCTGACTCCACAAAATGCAAGACAATATCACCCTTCTCAACGTGGTCTCTAAGGAAGTGATAGCGAATGTCTATGTGCTTGGTCCTAGAATGTTGCAATCGGTTTTTAGCAATGTTAATAGCGTATGTTGTCACGTAAGAGAGGAACACTAGCAAAAGTTAACCCAAAATCCTTAAGAGTGGAGACCATCCACAAAATCGACTACTGACAACTAGCAAAGAATACATATTCAACAAAGAAGGATTGTGCAATGTAAGACCGCTTCCTAGAAGACCAAGAGACAAGAGAAGTGCCTAAGAAATGACATGTGCCGATGTGCTCTTCCTATCTAGCCTACTGACATAAAATCGAATCAAAACCCCGAATGGACAAATAAGAAGAACAAGAATACCAAATGCCATAATCAAGGGTAGAGTGTAAATACCGAAAATGCGCTTAACGGCTTGGCGATGTGAAGTCCTCGGACGCCTTTGAAACCTCAAGCAGAGGCGACGCCAAGTGGATGTCCGGTCTTGAGGCCGTCAGTCTGAAGGAGCCAATCATGTCATGCGTACTCGCGTGATCCACGGCTTCTCCTTCCTCATCTCGATCCAAAGCAATATGTCGCCATGGGAGTGGCGATCGGCTTGCAATCACCCATATCAAAACGCTTGAGCAAATCCTTGGTGTACTTCGTTTGATGGATGAAGATCCTTCCTTGCATTGCTTGATTTGTAGCCCCAAAAGTAATTGAGTTCTCCCATCATGCTCATCTCAAATTCCTCGGACATGGTCTCGTAAAAAGCGAAACAAGAGCATTAGAGGAACCACCAAAGATAATATCATCAACATATATCTGAACAAGCAGGAAGTCATTGCCATGCCTAAGAATGAAAAGAGTCTTATCAACTTTTCCCATTTCAAAATCATTCTTAAGCAAGAAGGTCTTAAGTCTATCATACCGTGCTCTAGGGGCTTGCTTAAGACCATACAAGGCTTTGGATAACTTGTAAACACGATCGAGGTGCTTGGGATCCTCAAAGCCGGGGGTTGCCTAACATACACTTCCTCCTCTATAAAACCATTCAGAAGGCACTCTTAACATCCATTTGATGCAACCTAAAACCTTTAGATGCAGCAAATGCAAGCAAGATCTTGAATGGCTTCTAATCTAGCAACAGAGCGAAGGTCTCATCAAAATCTAACCCCTCAACCTGGCTAAAACCCCGAGCTACCAATCTAGCCTTGTTTCTAACCACGTAACCATCCTCATTTTGTTTATTTTTGAACACCCAACGGGTTCCTATAACATTATGACCACTAGGAGGATCTACAAGGTTCCAAACTTTATTTCTTTCAAAATTCTCTAACTCCTCATGCATGGCATTGACCCAACTAGCATCGATAAAGCATGTGATATATCTTTGGGTTCAAAAGAAGCTACAAATGCAGAGTGAGAGAAAAGACTCGGATCATGATACAGGCGAGTGACTCGCTCATGGAGATTACCAATCATCGATCCGGAGGGTGTTGCTTCGAATGTGCAAAGGAGCGCTGGGAGATAGCATCTCCTCAACCTCCGCAGTATCTTCTGATGAAGAAGTCGCAGCAGAGCCTCAATTGGAGGTGAAGCGATCAGTGGCGTGTTCTCGAGCTTGGGCACTTGCACAGAACATCGCAACAGTGAAGGAGCAAAATCAAGTTCATCCTCATCTTCTTCAACAAAAATGCTCTCTGTCACTGTGAGTCACCAAACATCGGATCTAGCTCGTGGCTAGTCTCATCAAAAGTGACATTGCATGTCTCCTGGACAATGTTAGTTTCAACATTAAAAACCCGAAAACCCCTCGAATGAGCAGGATAACCCAGAAATAAACCATCACAAGTCCTTGATTCAAATTTATCTAGGTTCCCTGTCTTGAGAATAAAACACTTCGATCCAAAGACTCGAAAGTGAGAGACAGAGGGTTTTCTGCCAAAACGAAGCTCATATGAAGTCTTGCCCAAAGACGGTCTCAAAAAGACACGGTTTGAAATATGGCAAGCTGTAGCAATAGCTTCGGCCCAAAACCTCCTCGGTGTGCTATACTCATCCAGCATCGTTCTAGCCATCTCAACTAGAGTCCTGTTCTTCCTTTCCACAACGCCATTTTGTTGAGGGACGTGTGGAGAGAAGCGATGCTCAATACTGGCTCGGCACAAAAGAGGCAAAGAAGCATTCTTGAACTCCGTGCCATTGTCATCATGGATCGCTCTCAAGGCACCGGAAGTTCGAAGCCAAGCGAAGAACAAGGTCATGAAAATGATCAAAAGCCTCATCCTTGAAGCAAGAAAGAACACCCAAGAGTATCTCGAAAAATCATCGACTATGACAAGAATGTACCAATTGCCACCGACCGATCGAACCCTAGCAGACCAACAAGATCCATATGAAGTAACTTGTCTCGGTCCATCGGTCATGACCATAGTCAATGATGGGTGTGAGGCGGCAACTTGCTTGCCATGCCTACAGGCGCATATCTGACATCCTTGATGACCTTTGAGTTTAGGCAAACCTCTCATGAGATCAAGGCCGCTAACTCGTGTCGATGATCAAAACCAATGTGCCCCAAACGTCGGTGCCAGCCGATATCGAAGAAGATGCAATCAAACACTTAAGAGATCCGACAAGCGATTGAAAAAGTCGGCTCAAAAATTCTACCAACTCTAGAAATCCCAAAACGAGCTCACCAAAAGAATCAAGCACACGACGGGCATTCTTCTTAAAACGAGTCTCATAGCCATCATCGAGAAGTCAGGAGACGAAAGGAGATTGTACCTTAGCTTAGACACAAGCGCGGCGTCCTTGAGAATGAACTTGTCGTTCACCCTAATCATTCCAGTTCCTTCAATGCGCCCTTGTGTATCATCTCCAAAGGTGATGAAGGCATCACTGTTGATCGCGTGAAGGAGGTGAACCATCTTGAGTCTCCGGTCATGTGGCGTGAACACCTGGTCGTCGATTTAACCATGTGTTCTTCCCCTTCCGCCAATCCCGAAAATCAAGGAACAAAAGAGCGATGTGTCTCAACATCTGGGGTTAGTTAAAAGCGACTTGGGAACCCAAGATCTTGAGACACTCGTCATGATAGTATGCAAAGCGGATGTGCTATCCTTGACTTTATTAGCGTTCTATTTTGAGCAATGGTAACGAGAACATGAGATGCATCTGTCTAGGAACATGGTGATGAGCATGTGCAACAAATCCTAGGTCAGGGTTCTTCTTTTATGCGTGACCATGTCTCATAAAAGCTCTAGGTTGATTAGATGACATTCTAGCAATATTTTTCTTAGCATTCTTCAACCTCACGCCAATGAACTCAACCAAATGTCCACTCTTCTTGCAATAGGTGCAATGGTATTTTGTACCACCGGGAGAAGCACCTTTTGGCTTAAAAGAAGGTTGGACAAACCTGCAGATTTAAAAACAGTTTTTTGGGTTGGGTTTTAAATTCAACTAAGCCATTTTCCAAGACTGAATGACATTAGGTTTGGACATGTCTGGCGAGTTGTATCCTAAACCTTGCTTCTTAAAGGAGTTTTAGATTTATCTAGAATCATGTTTAACTGTTTTTCACCATTAGAGAATCTTTCTAAAGTATCCTTGAGATATGCATTCTCTTTTTCAATATTAGCACATGATTCACAAGTCTTGCCCTTAATGGCTCTAGCATGTTTCTCCTTAAGATGAGCAACTTCAAGCTTATAGGCGGCACAAGAGGCACAAGATGTAGAATCAATTGAATCCTTAAGCTTGGCAAACTTAGCTCTAACGCTTCTAGAATATCCTTAACTTCATGTTCGCTCTAAGCGAAAAGAGCAAAAGCTAGATTTCACATTACCGAAGCATCCAACTTGCTAGAATCTAAGCATTTTTCACATGGAGCAGATTTAACATCAATTAGCTCAGTTCTAGCATTTTCAAGTTGATGCAAAGCAATATCATGAGCAGATTGCGTTTAGACAGTTAGAGTGCAAAGCATGGCGGGATGAACATTCATCAACATCTAGACTCTTAGCATTCACAATATCTAATGTCAAATTCTCGACTTGTGATTCTAGATCCTTGTTCCTAGCCATGGTGAACTTTAAAGCCTTATCTTGACTAAGCAATTGCTCATACATGTTATCGCATCTAGCGGAAAGGACATCATAGGATGGAAGTACCTCATCGTTGTCATCGGCGTCGACGAGTCGGCCATGAAGCACATGCCTGAAGTCCTTGGCCTTCCTTTCTTGTCTTGAGGATCTCCTCCTCCTTGTCCTCCTCGCTCCCGAGTCCACATCGCTCATGGATTGATCTCCAAAGCGGCAAGGACCCGGTGAGCGACCTTCATGAGCTTGGCGACATCATACTTGGACTTGCCCCTTGAGGCTTCTTCGAGCAAGCTTCTCAATCTTGTGGTTGCCCTTACCCTTCACTTGGGGCGGTTGGCGGATGTGATATAGCTCTCCACACTCATAGCATGTCACAGGGGCCACCTCTCTTCTCGCTTTCGACATTGTTATATGCCCGTGTGACTTTCTTGGCTAAAAGAGCTAAATCAGCCTCGGAAGACTCTCAAACTCTTCTTCTTGAATAGCGGATAAACACGCAAGAGAAAAACCGAAGAAGACTCGGAAGAACCATCGAGAGTCCCTTGAAAGGATCACCACCAAAGCCATGTTATCCTTCTTAGGATTACCGCCTCTCTTGATCTCATGAGTTTTTAGCTTGCTATAAAGCAGCTCCAAAGTGAGATTAGAGATCGACGTTCTCCTCTATGGCGCTTGCCTTCATCTCCCACTCCTTGGTGTTGATTGCACCCAAGAGGTGGGTGGCATTCTCAGATTGAGAGTACTCAATGTCAACACTTTTCATCGATTAATCACCTTGTTAAAGCGAGTAAAGACGTCATCGATGCTCTCACCAGGCGCATCTCGAATTTGTTGTACTCTCGCTTGTAGACATTCTCGACGCACTTGCTTGATCAGGGACGATCCTCATGGTAAGTTTCGAGGGTGTGCCAAATCTCATGTCTTGATGCAAGATTGCAAATCCTATCGTACTCTTGCCTACCAAGCCCAAAGATATAGAAGGTTCTTTGCCTTGTTGTTGTTAGCCAAGAGGGTCAAGTTGAAGCCGGCGTAACAACCGGCAAAACGAAGCGAGGATCGAACAACCTCCCATATAGCTTGTCCTTCGCTCTCAAGGAAGACTCGCATGCGATTCTTCCAATAGGCATAGTCGAGCCCATCGAAGACATGCGGCAGGTCGAGTACTTATCCATCGCCAGTTCGGTGACGGTTAAGATCAAGATTGAACTAACCGGCTCGATACCACTTGTTGGACCGAAAAGGCGACTAGAGGGGGTGAATAGGAGCACTATCAATTTTTCGCTTTGATCCGATTCAAGCATGATATTGACTCAATAGCTATGAGAACTATGAAGATCAATATATATAAGCATAGCGAAGACTTGTACTTAATCCCTTCAAATCCCCAAAAGAAACCAAAAACACAAAAATCAGCCTTATGAGCAGTCTTGATGAACGATGTGATCGAACCGGATGAACAATGGCGGTTGTACCGCAGTCCGTCAAACCGGATGAAACGATGTCGGTCGTTCCGCATGAACAATAAAATCAAAGCGAATGAGCAATAAACAACTGAAAAACGAAAACAAAAATCGACGTAACTTTTGATCCGCTTGGCCAAACTCCACCAAATTTGAAACACATCTTCCTAATGATGTCAGAACCTATTCAAGCAACGATCGAGAAGATCCACGTCAAAGTTTTGATCTTTTGCAATTTACGAAGGAGGGTTCAAAACCGAGCAAAAACGTAAAACTTGATCCAAAACTTGCTCGTGGGTGGATGATGATCAAGATGACCTTAGATGGGTTCCCACATATCCCAGCAAGCAAGATCAAGAAGAAAAACCAAGCAAAAACTCACGGATCAAAGAAAGACCTCAAATCACCAAATAGAGAGAAAGAAAGCAAATGAACTCATCTTTGAGAGAACTTTCTTTGGATTGATTTGATAAGGTATTGGTTTACACCACTCCATCAAGGAGGACAAAGACTCAATACATGAGCACGAAATCAAATCCAACTCTCTAGAACCCTAACCTCCACTAATCCTCTCCCTAAGCAAACTAGGGTTTCAAACACAATGAAAGGGTTGAGGTGGTCATCCAAACACCCCTATTTATAGTGGAGGCTTAGACCTTCTAGAAGAGTAACCCTAATGGGCTCCCGTTAAGGCCCAAAACAAACGGGTCACACACGCACGCATCTCAAAGCGCCGTCTTCACTTTTCTTGACCTAATCCACTTCACCTTGCGCCATCTTTGCGCCATGGTTGGCATTAGGTCACCAAAGCGTGTTGGTGAAATTACCAAAATACCCTTCTCGATCTTTTTGCAAAGACCGAGTCCCATCTTCGTGAAGCACCTCCATGCTTCGCCACGTGTAGATTGATCCAGCGGCTCTCTTCATGTCGGCAAGTCTCTCCCATCCGGCTCCCACCGAAACCACCATGGCACTTGCACCGACCCCCGCGCCGCTTGATCGAACCCGTCGACCGAATCGCCTGTTCGGTCACCTTTGTCCGTCTTCGCCATGCTTGACTCCATTGACCTCACCCGGCATCCTCGATCGTTACGGACCTCGGCTCTCCAAGCTTAGTCCCGATCATCTCGCCGCTGACCGTCATTGACCTCCAAGCAACCCGCACATCAATAGACAAAGAAATCGAATCAGGAACAAGTTCTTCACAACTTGACCCACGTTAGTCAAAACATGCATCATGCAACACATATGCCATGAAACCCATGAACTTGACCTAACCCAACAACAAAACTCCAAGTTAACCGAAACTTAGAACCAAAACCGAATACAACCGCCAAGTTAACTCCCAGTACAACCGCCTTTAACGATCGTCATCCATATACTAACGGTCGTACCGCTCCTCAAGGAAATCCAAAACTTCCCAAAAACATCTTCTCTGGAAAAACCATACCGCTTCTCAAGCGGTTCAACGTGATCTTGGTACAACCGCTCTCTACACGCCGGTTCTACCGCCTTCGCGATCGTCTCGCGACTTACATGCTTGATACGACCGATTGTCGACATTTCTTTGTAACGCTGTTTCGACAAACCGAGAACGACATTGCCAATTGTAACATCATCCTAAGATCTCAGGCATATCCCCATGATATCCACAGATCCTTACCAAAATTCCGACCTTTTTCCGTTTGAGTGAAGGTTGCTCCAAAACCAAGTCAAAACTAAAATTTGATCCGAACACTTGATCGTGGGTGATTGATGATCAAGATAATCCTAGATGTATTCCCACATGTCACAGCAAGCTAGATCTAGGCCAGAAACCAAAGAAAACCCACGGATCAAAGAAAGTCCCAAAATCACAAAATAGAGAGTAAGAACACAAAGATACTCATCTTGAGGAATTTTGCTTGGATTGATTTGGGATTGATGTTGGTTTACAACCACTCCATCCAGGAGGACAAAGATTCAACACATAAGTACACAATCAATCCATCTCCCTAGAACCCTAACCTCTCCACTATTCTCTCCTAACCCTAAAACACAAACTAGAGTTTTAGATATAAGGGTTAAGGAGGTGTTGGCAACACCTCCCTATTTATAATGGAGGCTAGCTTCTAGAAAGAAAACCCTAATGAGCACCCATTAAGCCCACACACAAGCGGTTTCACTTACGCACGTATTTTAAAGCGCCGCTCTTCATCTCCTCTTGACCTAAACTGCTTCTTCTTGTGCCATCTTGCGCGGAGTTGTAAAAAAGTCACCAAGGCGGTATTTAGGTAAAATTACCAAAATACCCTTCTCGATCCTTTTCCAAAGAATCAATCTTCATGAAGCAATGCCATGCTTCGCCACGTGTAGGTTGATTAACGGCTCTCTTCATGTCGGCAAGTCTCTCCCATCCGGCTCCCACCGAAACCACCATGGCACTTGCACCGACCCACGCGTCGCTTGATCTAACCTGTCGCACCGAATTGCCCATTCGGTCATCGTTGTCCATTTTACGCCATGCTTGAATCCATTGACCTCACCCGGCATCCTCGATCGTTCTGGACCTCAGCTCTCTAAGTCTAGTCCTGATCATCCTCACCGTTGACCTCCAAGCAACATGCACAACAATAGACCAAGAAATCATTTCCGGGAACAAGTTCTTCGCAACTTAACCCACGTTAGTCAAAACATGCATTATGCAACACATATGCACTGAAACCCATGAACTTGACCTAACCACACAACCAATTAAACAAGTCGGAACCGACATTCAAGTCAAAACCGGTCAGACCGCCACCCATGGCCGGTTTGACCGCCCCTGGCTGGTCTGACCGCCCAGCTGAGACTTAGCCAAAATTTTAACTTAGAAATCCGAGACTTCTCTAGAAATTTCAAACGAATAGATATTTTGAGTCGAAGCTCCAAAAATTATGAGACCAAGTGTAAGAGAATCCCCTCTCTTGCTTACACCCTTTATTTTTGGCCCAGCTCCAAAATTAAAAGCCTATTTTGGCCGGTCAGACCGCTGCCTAAAGGCCGGTCTGACCGCTAGTGTTGGCGGTCCGACCACCACACTGGCACGGCCGATCATTTGAGACTGACAAAGACAAGAACTTTGAAAAATCGTGTTTCGACAAACCTTCAACGCCATTGCCAATTGTATCATCATCATAAGATTGTGAGCATATCCCCATGATACCCACAATCCCCCCCCCCCCTTGATGAATACATTGGCAATTTTCCAAAAATGTAAATTTTGAGGTTTGAGAATGAAAATACTCATGTTTTCACGCAAAGGCACAACTTGGTCCAAATGCAAGAGAAAGCAATGGAAATGACCAAGTTGGCTTCAGAATAGCATAGGCAAGTGAGATCGAGTCACAAAAAGCAAGAAAACTTTAATTTCCAGAAAAGATTCAAAATTCTCACTTAAGGTCCATATGAAAGAACAATTGTTCAATTTCACCTTTGCTCATTGTGAGGTTCCAAGAATTGTAATTCAAGTTCAGAAATGGCAATAAGATCATAAGAATGCAAATTAAATGCTCCGCCTCACTATGATCATCATTTTTCAGAAAATTTCAATTTCTCCATTTTTCTCCAAATAGCTCCCCCTGTATAACATTTTTGTTACATCTTCTCCTCCTTTGACAATGGAGTCATCAAGGAATCACGCCTTCCTCTCATCCAGGGATGATAAATGCAGAAATGAGGAAAAAAACATAAGAAAAAGCATGCATGAAATGCAATGGAGTGGCTTCATTTTTTGTATTTTTTAATTTTTGAGTACAAAAAGCTTTGGAGATTACCCAAAAGAACAAGGTAGAATTTCTAATATTACTCAATACATATCAAGCCTGAAAGCGCTAGTAAGATCATGTTAAAACATATATATCAAAGCTAAGCTAGAAGGCTCAAGATAAAACGATGAATTTTTAACAATTTAAGTAAAGCTTCAAATTTAGCAAGTTCATCAACAGGGATCCTAAAGTGATAATGGCCATGTCAGAATGTCAATGTGAGATCAAGAAGCTAACAACAACCACTTAAGAGACAAAAAGTCCTGAATTGAATCATTTTTCTCAAATTATTTCAAATGCCCAATTTTTACAATAGTATTCATTTGCAATAAATATTGAAGTTGGTAAAAGGTCTATCTTAGTGAAGAAGATCCTGGACTAGGAGCCATCCACAAACTCTTCCTAAGCTTCGACCAGAAGTTGATTAAAGGTATAACTTATTGAAGAAGATCCTGGACTAGGAGCCATCCACAAACTCTTCCTAAGCTTTAACCAAGGTGACAAATCTTGAGGTTCATGTCAATTTTGACAAGCAGTCCCCATGAGATCGTCTAGATCATCAAACTATCTCTAAGTTCATGTCTTTGACATGCAGTCTCATGAGAGTAGTTTGGCACAATTTAACCACAAGATAATCTTGAAAATTGATTTTTCATTTTGCACAAGAGTAGTTTTAGATTCACAGAGAAACAAGAAGCTCAAGAAATGATCAATTCTAGATTCAAGAGCTAACAAAGCAATTTTGACAGGGCCAATGTCACAAAAGGAGCACTAATTGCACAACTAGCTAAAAGATCCACAAATTGCAATTTTTTTAGTTCAACTTGTTTTAAAGTTCTAGCTCATTTAGCAAAGATTTAGCTACACATGTGAAAGCATGATAATTCTAGTAAGTCAAAGAATTAGACATGACATTGAGTAAGGATTGAAATACTAAAGCTCAAGAGGGTAATAAGCAAAGCTTCGTCAATTAAAAGACAAGCAGTAAAGCTTATATTACAATGCATCTTTTTGTGTTTTTCATATGAATGCAATATGATACCATGAGATGCAAGAAAAGCTCAAAAATCCTAAAAAGATCAGAAAAAGATCACGGAAAGATTAGATGAACAAGGAAAGTTCAGAAAAGAACCAACTCCCCCTCAAACCAACCCATAGGGATAAATTACCCCTAACTCACTTCTCAAGGTGGAAAACCTCGTTGGGTCTAAAGGTTTGGTGAGGATATCAGCTAACTGAGCCTCGGACTCCACAAAATGTAGCACAATATCACCCTTCTCAACATGGTCTCTAAGGAAGTGATAGCGAATGTCTATGTGCTTGGTCCTAGAATGTTGCACTAGGTTCTTAGCAATATTAATGGCAGAAGTGTTATTACAGAGAAGAGGAACACTAGCAAATGTTAACCCAAAGTCCTTAAGAGTGGATACCATCCACAAAATCGACTCTGACAACTAGCGGCTACTACATATTTAACCAAAGATGGATTGTGCAACAGAGGATTGCTTCCTAGGCGACCAAGAGACAAGAGAAGTGCCTAAAAAGTGACAAGTGCCTGAGGTACTCTTCCTATCTAGCCGACAGCCCACAAAATCAGAATCAGAAAACCCCCGAATGGACAAGGAAGAAGAGCAAGAATACCAAATGCCATACTGGAGGATAGAGTGAAGGTACCTGAAAATGCACTTAACGGCTTGGCAATGTGAAGTCCTCGGAGACGTCTGAAACCTCCCACAGTGGCAGACTGCGAAGTGGATGTCCGGTCTTGAGGCCGTCAGGTAGAGGAGAGAGCCAATCATGCTGTGGTACTCACGTTGATCCATGGCTTCTCCTTCCTCATCTGGATCCAAAACAGTTGAAGTCACCATGGGAGTAGCGATCAGCTTGCAGTCACCCATCTCGAAGCGCTTGAGCAAATCCTTGGTGTACTTCGTTTGATGAATGAAGATCCCTTCCTTACATTGCTTGATTTGAAGCTGTAGAAAGTAGTTGAGCTCTCCCATCGTACTCATCTCAAATTCCCTGGACATGGTCTTAGAAAAACTGGAAACAAGAGCATGAGAAGAACCACCGAAGATAATATCATCTATGTAAATCCAAACAAGCAAGAAGTCATTGCCATGCCTAAGAACAAATAGGGTCTTGTCTACCTTTCCCATATCAAAATTGTTCTTAAGCAAGAAGGTCTTAAGTCTATCATACCAAGCTCTAGGGGCTTGCTTAAGACCATACAAGGCTTTGGATAGCTTGAAAACATGATGTGGATGCTTGGGATTCTCAAAGCCTAGGGGTTGTCTAACATACACTTCCTCCTCTATATAACCCTTGAAATGCACTCTTGACATCCATCGATGCAGCCTAAAGCTCTTGGATGCAAAGAAATGCAAATGAATCTGAATGGCTTCTAATCTAACAACAGAGCAAATGTTTCATCACAGTCTAACCCCTCAACTTGGCTAAAACCCTGAGCTACCAATCTAACATTGTTTCTAACCACAGAACCATCCTCATTTTGTTTGTTTTTGAACACCCAACGGGTTCCTATCACATTATGACCACTAGGAGGCTCTACTAGGTTCCAGACCTTGTTTTTCTCAAAATTCTCTAACTCCTCATGCATGGCATTAACCCAACTAGAATCAGATAAAGCATGTGATATGTTGTGGGGTTCGAAAGAAGCAACAAATGCAGAATGAGAGTAGAGACTCGGATCATGATACCTGGAGCGAGTGACTCGCTCATGAAGCTGACCAATGATCTGATCCGGAGGGTGATGCCTCTGAATGTGAAGTGGAGCGCCTAGGGGAGAAAGCATCTCTTCGACCTCGTGAAGTACTTGCGATGATGAAGATCAACAAGAGTCTCAAGCGAAGGTGAAGTAGTCAAGTAGGTTACGGAGCTTGGGCAAGAGCACGACAACAAGTGGAAGAGCAATATCAACTTCTTCATCATCTTCCTCTACAAAAATGCTCTCTGTTTCCTATGTATCACATGAAATATCTGATCTAGCTCCAGGGCAAGTCTCATCAAAAGTGACATTGCATGTCTCTTGGATAACGTTAGTCTCAACATTAAAAACCCAAAAACCCCTTGAATGAGCAGGATAACCCAAAAATAAACCATCAGAAGTTCTTGACTTAAATTTTTCTAGGTTTCCTGTCTTGAGAATGAAACACTTGAATCCAAAAACTCAAAAATAAGAAACAGAGGGTTTTCTATCAAAGCGAAGCTCATAAAATGTCTTGCCCAAAGAAGGTCTCAAGAAGACACGATTAGCAATATGACAAGTTGTAGCAATAGCTTCGACCCAAAACCTCCTCGAAGTGCTATACTCATCTAGCATCGTCCTAGCCATCTCGACTAAGGTTCTGTTCTTCCTTTCCACCCCGCCATTTTGTTGAGGGACGTGTGGAGAAGAGAATTGATGCTCAAAACCACGCCCAGCACAAAAAGAGGCAAATGAGGCATTCTTGAACTCCGTGCCATTGTCACTGTGAATCGCTCTTAGGGCACCGGGGAGTTCAGAAGCCAAGCGAAGAACAAGATCATAAAAATGATCAAAAGCTTCATCCTTCAAAGTAAGAAAGAACACCCAAGAGTATCTCGAAAAATCATCGACTATGACAAGAATATACCATTTGCCACCGACTGACCGAACCCTAGCAGGACCAACAGTATCCATGTGAAGCAACTGTCTCGGTCCGTTGATCATGACCATAGTCAATGAAGGGTGTGGTGACAACTTGCTTGACAAGCCTACGGGGCCTTTTATCTGACATACTTGGCGACTTTTAGTTTGGGCAAACCTCTCATGAGATTAAGACTGCTAACTCGCGTCAGATGATCAAAATCAATGTGCCCCAAACATCGGAGCCAAAGCCAGAACTCACAAGAAGATGTAATCAAACATTTGAGAGATCCAGCAAGAGATTAAGAAAAATCAGCTTCAAAGATCCTACCAACTCTAGAAATCCCAAAAACAAGCTCACCAACTGAATCAAGCACACGATAGACATTTTTCTTAAATCTAGTCTCATAGCCATTATCAAAAAGCTGCGAGATAGAAAGCAAGCTGTACCTTAGCTTTTCCACAAGTGCGACGTCCTTTAGGATGAAGTTGTCGTTCACCCTGATCGATCTTGTTCCTTCAATCCGCCCTTGTGTATCATCTGCAAATGTGATCAAGTCATCACCCGTCGACCGTGTGAAGGAGGTGAACCATCTTGAATCTCCGGTCATGTGGCGTGAACAGCCGGAGTCGACGAACCACGTGTTCTTCCATCTTCCGCGACGATCCTAAAATTCAAGGCACAAAAGATCGATGTGTCTCAATACTGGGGTTAGTTAAACATGACTTGGGAACCTAGTACTGAGACACACGTCTGCGAGTAGTATACAAAGCAGAATTGCTATCCTTGATCCTACTTAAGGTTCTATCATGAGCAATGGTTACACGAACATGAGAAGCATCCTGTCTAGGAACATGATGATGATGAGCATGTGAAACAAATTCTATTCCAAGTTTCTTATTTTACTAAATGACCATGTCTCATGAAAGCTCTAGGTTGATGATATAAAATTCTAGCAAGATTTCTCCTAGCATTTTTCAACCTACGCCAACAGAACTCAAGTAAATACTCACCCTTCTTGCAATAGGTGCAATGGTACTTGGTATCACTGGGAGAAGCACCTTTTGGCTCAAAAGATAGTTGGGCAAAACCTGCATATTTGAAAATGGTTTTTGCAGGTTGGGTTTTGAACTCAACTAACCCATTTTCTAAGACTTAAATGATATTTGGCTTGGATTTGTCTTGGGCAAAGTTGTATCATAACCCTTGCTTCTTATAAGGAGTTTTAGACTTGTCAAGAATCATGTTTAACTGTTTCTAACCTTTAGATAATTTTTCTAATGTATCATTAAGATAAGTATTCTCTTTTCTAAGATTAACACATGATTCACAAGTTTTGACCTTAATGGCTCTAGCATGTTTCTCCTTAAGAAAAGCAACTTCAAGCTTAAAGACTTCACATGAAGCATAAGGAGCAGAATTAATTTTATCCTTAAGCTTGGCAAACTTAGCTCTAACTGCTTCTATTATGTCTTTTACTTCATGTTCACCTTCTAAGCAGAAAGAGCAAAAGTTAGACTCAGCCTTATCAGAAACAACCAACTTGCTAGATTCTAAGCATTTTTCATAAGAAGCAGATTTAACTTCAATTAACTCAGTCCTAGCATTTCCTAGTTGGTGCAAGGCAACATCATGAGTAGTTTGCAATTTAGTAAGTTCAGAGTGTAAAGCATGGCAGGATGAACATTTATCAGCATCAAGACTCTTAGCATTCACAAGTTCTAATGTCAGATTATCGACTTATGATTCTAGGTCCTTATTCCTAGCCATGGTGAACTCTAAAGCCTTATCCCGGCTAATCAGTTGCTCAAAGATGGTATCACATCTAGCAGAGAGAACATCATAGGATGGAGGTACCTCATCGTTGTCATCGGTGTCGACGGAGTCGGCCATGAAGCACATGCCGGTGAAGTACTTTGCCTTCCCTTTCTTCTTGTCTTGAGGGAACTCCTCCTCCTTGTCCTCCTCGCTCCCAGAGTCCACATCGCTCATAGATTGTTCTCCAAAAGTGGCAAGAACCCGATGAGCGACCTTCATGAGCTTGGCAGCATCATACTTGGGCTTGTTCCCTTGAGGCTTCCTCCAAGCAACTTTCTCATCCTTGTGGTTGCCCTTCCTTTCATCTTGGGGCGTCACTTGGATATGGTAGAGCTTTCCACACTCATAGCACATCACATGGCCGCCTCTCTTATTGCTTCTCACATTGTTATAGGCCCTTGTGAATTTTTTGGCTAAAAGAGCTAAATCAGCCTCGGGAATACTCTCAAGTTCCTCTTCATGGATTGTAGATAAACAAGTAAGTGAAAATCCAGAAGAAGACTCAGAAGAACCATTAGAAGTTCTTTTAAGAGGATCAGCCACCAAAGCCATGTTCTCCTTCTGAGGAAGACTACCTCCCTTGATCTCATGAGTCTTGAGCTTGCTATAGAGCATCTCCAAAGAGAGATTAGAGAGATCAACGTTCTCCTCAATGGCAGTAGCCTTCATCTCCCACTCCTTGGTGTTGATTGCAGCCAAGAGGTGGGTGGCTGTCGAACCCGGGAGCGAAGGATCCTGGATTCTCTATGAAAGACACACTAGTCTAGGAACAGGTAGTGTACACAGTCAACAAAAGTGGATAGCACAACCATACAACGTCATTCATTGAAATACTTAAGGTTTAATACAAAAGGGGCATAAAGCCAAAGAGCAAAATACAGCGGAAGCAAAAGCAGTAAGGTAGACCACATGATTCGCCACAGGCAATCGTCTGGAGGGCATAGCCTAGTCGTCCAAGTTCTCATTATCCTCGTAGTATTCTTCTCCTGATCAACAATTTATTAAGTAAGGTGAGTGCAAAAGAATGTACTCCGCAAGTTACACCCATTGTAACAGAATTATAATGCATGTAAGGATTGAACAAAGGGAGGCTTATATGGCCCAATTTGCATAAAGCGATATTTTTCATTTAAATATTCATACTAAGTTTCCAAAGTAGTTTACTTATAACTAAAATTCATTTTCTAAATCTCAAGTTTTATAGTCAGATAACATTCATCAATAAGTGGTGAAGGATATCCTCCTATCACATGGTTAACCGCTCAATTCTCATTTGGATAGAAATCCAAAATCATTTAATAAAGTCTTTTGAAATTAAAACCAAAAATCTAACTTGGAGTGGCTTTGCTTAGCATATCCTTGACCGTGGACACGGCTATTAGAATAGTTTTACACTCTGCAGAGGTGGTACAACTTTACCCACAAGAGATAATTAACTTATAATGTCCGTTTAACACACTACCGAAGGTGTGCGACTAAGTCATTATCACGAAGCCTTTACAATGTGTCATCCCACCGTAATCCCGCCTTGCTAAGGTTTCACCCCCTTTGGATAGAGACCCGCCAAGTTCAGGCCCCCTCTTGCACAAGGTGGGAATACATAAAAGTAGGTCATAAAAGACACCCACGCAACCGGATGGCACGACCATGGTAAAATGATACAAATTATTTAGCTAGGTCCCGCTCACACAGGACATGTGGTAGTACAATGAGGCTTAGCAAAATGTGGCTTGAAGACCGATCCTTAATTGACTTGAGCGATATTCCAATAAACCCATGGGTCTCGATCATAGAAATGATCGATCCCGTGCATGAACATGCACCATCCATCATCCAGTTTGCCCAAGTCCAAACCATTTTTTATTTTATTTAACAAGTTAAACATTTCAAAGATTGTATGGTATAGACATACCATAACATTGCTCAAATCATAATTGAATTTTTGGCTAATCTCCCCAAGGTAAACATTTTGGTCTAAGCTATGTCTAAGCATGGTGTTTTTCAACATGTTCTAGCTCATACTAATGTATCAACTAGATTTTTAACTAAGGTATCAAGGAATGATTGATTTAATAACAAAGTTAGCTATACAAAGGAATATGGAATAACTATAAGCTTAAAACGGGAATTTAAATTACTTGAATTTAAATAAGCATGCAATAATAATTTAAAATAGAATTTAAATAATTTAAAATAATGGGATTCAATATGATCAATGATGTAACTTGCCTTGCTCAAATGCTTGAGGATCTGCTTCTTCGCAATATTCGGGTTCCCAGGAATCGTCGAAATCTACACGCGAAAAGGATCCAAATTAAAATAATACACAAATGAAATCAAATGAACTCAAAATCAAATTTGAATCGCTCGAATTAGAGTTCGAACAGAGAAGATATGGCCTCCGGAAGTTACAAATGCATGAAATGATAAGGAAAAAGTTTTTTACGAATTTTTGGATTTATTTTTAATTAGAAAAGCGATGCGTTGCCGACAAATGGGGCCCACAAGATAGTGCCACACCACGCACTTGTGACACCTGTGCGGGCCACGTCAGCCTTGGGCTGAGGTGACGCCCAGGTGGCGGTGAGCTGGAGGTGAGGTGGCGCCACGTGGTCGAAGGGTGACGGCGGCGTTCGGAGCTGCGTGGCTCGACGGCGCTTCGCGCTGGGGCGAGCCCGATGGGTGGCGGCAACGCGAAGAGGAGCACACGGGGAACTCAGGGCGCACCAAAACGGTGGCGGTTGGTGAAGAGATGGCCAGCGGTGATGACGAAAAGTGGCGGTGGCTCGAAGGCGGCGATGGGGTTCCGGTGGGCTCCGGGTGGAGTGGGTGCGTGCACCAGGTGGCGCACGACCGTGGAAGCTGGCGGTGTGGTCGGAGGCAGTGGAGGAGCTTCCGTGGTGGCACTAATGGTGGCGGAAGGAGCTTCGGCCAAAGCTCTTCGACGGCGAAATCCGGACGATTGGGGACGAAGGAGAGGGAGTGAGTTGGGGGAACGGGGAGAGGAGGGGAAGAGGCGCATAGGGTGCTCCTTTGTAGGGGCTAAGGAGGAGGAGAGAGGTGGCTCAACGGGCAGGCGCACGCACGAGCTCTGCCAGAGCAAGACATGGCGCTTGCGTGCTCCGGGGAATCCACGCGGAGGGGACGGCATGGCGGGGTGGCATGGGCGCAATGGAGCGTTAGACATTTAATGCCCTGCTGACGAGGGTGGCTTGGATGGGCGAGGGCATCGGCCGCGGCACGACGAAGACTTCTGACAAAGGATTTAGGGCGTGAGCGAGGGCTGAACGGAAGAAGATGACCGGGTGGGCCCGCCCTAGCAAATCTTGGAGAGGGGCGGTGCACTAAGGTCTTGGGATTGGACCCGCCACGTCGAGAGAGAGGAGCTGCAAGATGGAGCGGTTATCGGGTTGCACGCGTGATGGAAATGGGCTGGAGCTGAGGCTTTCGGCCCAAAGGAATAGGAGGGTTTTAAATAGATTTTTGATTAAAATAATTCAAGAAATTGAAAAGGGTTTTTAGAAAATAGTTAAAAGGGTCCAAAATTGCAAGAAAAATACACGTAAATTCCTTGAATTATTTGAAACTTAATAAAATTATTTATAACTTAACTTTTGTTTTTAATTTTTCAAATAAATTATTATTTTTATCTTTTGGGCAAAAAGGAAAGCCCTTTTTAAAATCCAGAAAATCCAAGAAAGTACTTAATGCACTCTTTTTGACTTTAAATCCACTAAAGTTCAAGAAATGCAAATAAACCAAGTTTTGATTTAATTGAGGTTTGATTAACTCACATTAAATTGTTTTTATTTTCTGAAATTTCAAGTTTAAGGTTTATTAATTCAATAAACCAAATGGTTAATTTTAGTTTTGAAAATTTTCAAAATGGCTCAGAAAAACAGGATGTTACAGTGGCATTCTCAGATTGAGAATACTCGATGTCTACTGCTCTCATCTGATTAATCACCTTGTTAAAGTGAGTAAATCGTCATCGATGCTCTCACCAGGCGCATCTCGAACTTGTTATACTCTAAAGACCTGTATCATGCGTTTGCTTGATTTGGGATGATCCTCATGGTAGGTTTCGAGGGTGTGCCAAATCTAGTACCGGTCTCAAGATTACAAATCATGTCATACTCCTGTCTACCAAGCCCGGCATATAGGAGATTATTTACCTTATGGTTGTTAGCCAAGAGGGCTACTAAAGCCGATGAAGCAACCTCGGGCAAAACGAGCGGTGCTCGAATAACCTCCCATATAGCTTGTCCTTCGCTCTGAAGGAAGACTCGCATGCGATTCTTCCAATAGGCATAGTCGAGCCCATCGAAGAAATGCAGCTTGGTGGAGTACTTTTCATCGCCAAGTTCAGTGACTGGTTAAGATCAAGATTGAACTAACCGGGCTCTGATACCACTTGTTGGACCGAAAAGGCGATTAGAGGGGGGTGAATAGGAGCACGATCTCTTTTTCACCTTGATTGAATTCAACATGATTTTCACTCCAATAGCTATAAAAGCTATGAAGATCAATATGCAAGCATAATGGAAAACTTGTATTGAATCCAATCAAAACCCCGAAGCAAATAAACCAAAATCACAAAAACTCAAACTCAAATGAGTTGGGTGGTCTGACCTCTAGGTACATGGTGGTCTGACCGCTCCTATGGGCGGTCTGACCGGCAACTAGTTGGCGGTCTGACCTCTAGGCCAATGAACAGTAAAATCAGTCCGAACTCAAAATCACAAATTAGTCTAACTTTTGATCCGCAACTCCAAACCTTACCAAACTTGAGACATAACTTGTCTCGGATGTCAGGAACCTATTCTAATTAAGGATCATGAAGATCCTTGCCAAAGTTTTGACTTTTTTCCATTTGAGTGAAGGTTGCTCCAAAACCGAGTCAAAACCAAAATATGATCCAAACACTTACTTGTGGGTGATTGATGATCAAGATGTTCTTAGATGTATTCCCACATGTCATAGCAAGCTAGATCTAGGCCAGGAACCAAAGGAAAACCCACGGATTAAAGAAAGCCCCAAAATCACAAAATAGAGAGCAAGAACACAAAGAGACTCATCTTGAGGAATTTTGCTTGGATTGATTTGGGATTGATGTTGGTTTACAGCCACTCCATCCAGGAGGACAAAGACTCAACACATGAGCACACAATCAATCCATCTCCCTAGAACCCTAACCTCTCCACTATTCTCTCCTAACCCTAAAACACAAACTAGAGTTTTAGATATAAGGGTTAAAGCACCCTCCCCTATTTATAGTGGAGTCTAGCTTCTAGAAAGAAAACCCTAATGGGCGCCCGTTAAGCCCACATACAAACAGGTTTCACTTATGCACGTATTTTAAAGCAACGTCTTCATCTCCTCTTCACCTATATCACTTCTCCTGGCGCCATCTTGTGCCGCAGGTTAACAAAAGGTCACCAAGGCGGTATTTAGGTGAAATTACCAAAATACTCCTTCTCGATCCTTTTCCAAAGACCGAGTCCAATCTTCATGAAGCAATCCCATACTTCACCACGTGTAGGTTTATCAACGGCTCTTTTCATGTCTGCAAGTCTCTCCCATCCGTCTCCCACCGAAACCACCATGGCACTTGCACCGACCTCCGCGCCGCTTGATCCAACCCGTCGCACCGAACTGCCCACCCATTCGGTCATCCTTGTCCATTTTACGCCATTCTTGAATCCATTGACCTCACCCGGCATCCTCGATCATTCTAGACCTCAACTCTCCAAGCCTAGTCCCGATCATCCTCCCCGTTGACCGTCGTTGACCTCCAAGTAACCTGCACGACAATAGACCAAGAAATCGTTTTCAGGAACAAGTTCTTCGTAACTTGACCCACGTTAGTCAAAACATGCATCATGCAACACATATGCATTGACACCCATGAACTTGACCTAACCACACAACAAATTCAACAAGTCGGAACCGACATTCAAGTCAAAATCAGTCAGACCGCCACCCATGGCCGATCTGACCGCCCCTGGCCGGTCTGACCACCAGCTGTTGGCCGGTCTAATCGCCCAGTTGGGACTTAGCCAAAATTTCAACTTAGAAATCCGAGACTTCTCTAGAAATTTCAAATGAATAGATCTTTTGACTCGAAGCTCCAAAAATTATGAGACCAAGTGTAGGAGAATCCCCTCTCTTGCCTATACCCTCTATTTTTGGCCCAGCTCAAAAATTGAAAGCCTATTTTGGCCAGTTAGACCGCTGCCCTAAGGCCGGTCTGACCGCCATCCACTTGACCTAAGGCATAGCCGGTCTAATCGCCACACCTGGGCCGGTCTGACTGCCTGAGACCTGACAGCACAAGAACTTTGATGAAAATGCGTATTTCGACAAACCTTCAACACCATTGCCAATTGTATCATCATCCTAAGATCGTGAGCATATCCCCATGATATCCACATGATGGCTTGGCTCGGGAGGCCAAGAAGGGCTAGTGACGGTGATCGTGGGCGAAGCAACGGGGAGGCATGGTGTCGGTGAATCATGGGCGGAGGGGATGCTTGGTGGTGGGGGTGTCTATGGGAGGTCGAGGTGGTGCTGGTGATGGGGTTGGAGGGTCAAGGAGGTTTACTATACTTTTACTAGTATCCAAGTCTATCTAATCTTTGTCTTTTACAAACTCAGATAGATTACTATCGAGACAGAATTTCCTTCTTGTAACAATGTTTGTGGTATGTATAAAATCAACTTAACTTGTTGCGATAGTGTGTTTACTTAACTAAAATAAAATTATGTACTGTTTCGAAATTCAATACCAAATCAAGAACAAAGAGGCATCAGAATGGTATATCAACAATCGCCATGTCATTTTCAAGGCGATTGCTCGGTGAGGGGAGGTGTTTTGTGAGTACCTCCTTTTACCATTTCTTCTTTTTTTTTTGTGAACACAATGCATGAGTGAAACATCATGGTACTGACACGGATTCACAATTTTCTATGCCTAATGTTACTGAACACATACTGATCAACGCAGATTCTCATGGGCACAAAAACGTCAAGATGCCACCTTCTTCCCAGGTAACCTATCAATTTGTACTGTACGTTGCATTTTTAGTAGTATTTCAAATTCTTTTCCTTGATAAACATTCATATCATTCAATATTGTACCTTGTATCCTATTTTATTTTGTTGGGTTGGAGATCTACCCGGAAGAGACATAGGAATAGAACTTGTGATTATATAGTTGATCCAATTTGGCTTGTTGAATCTGCAGGTTATCAAGTGGTGTTCTTGATGCTGAATTTGGTGGAGCTCCTTGGACTCATGTTTACCTTCAAACCTTTTCTGGTGTTACCTACCGTACCAGAACAGACTATACAATGCAGTTAGGACATAGGAGTAGAGATTTTTCACCGTGAATTTGTAATGATGATAACATTTAACCCTGACAAGGATACTCGGGGTTTGAATGTATAGAAATGTTCCACTAATTGGAGACATCTGCAACCTTCATTAGTATCATTCGATCACTAGTATAAGATGTCGTGATCATTTGAGGGGACTCCTCTTGAGTATAAGTGATTCGATTTGAGGATTGGGCGAGGTGGTTATGATTTGAGGCAGGCTATATGATGGTGATGATGCTGATGCTCAACCAGTTCAAGTTTGTGACAAATGCATGGTAATGTGCTTTCATTCTTTCTATTGCATTTGTAATCCTAGTTATAATTTATGTTATGCAGACCTTTTTGGTGTTTACTGTGCTTAGAGGACATGGACATTGAAAAATGAAAAATAAAACTTGTCACTTGTGTGATATAATATATATTGCATAAAAGTTGCGAGGTTGAGACACTAAATAGCTACTAGCGGTTGACTTGAGACTTCATTGCTCATTTGAAGCTAATCGAGGTTAGGCTTGGAAAATGTCGGACTTATGGGATTGGAATTTGGAATTATATCTGTCTTTTCTCAATAAAAGGTATGCTATTCTTCTTTATTACTTTGCCTTTGTTGGAAAATAAATGAGGGAGGGACTTTCCACAATTAGTGCGTTTTACGGTCTTGAAAAGAGAGTGTGGTATTGTAAAGTTGTGTTTCACCAATACCTACATTTTTAATGGAGTATCATTTTAAGGACAAAATCACCGTGAGCTTTTAACATGAATAGTGGTATATGGTGTTCAATGTTGAGACCGGTAGCCTCCTTTTCTCTCTCGTGAAGTGGCCTATCCGATGTTGTTTGTTATGTTTCTTAACATCTTTTACTATCATTACCATTTGGGGTGGTTAGATAGCATTTATGAATTATGGTTTGTTAATCCATTTTCATAACGAGCGATGATAAATTGATAATGTTACAAATTAGGAACCTTTGTTGATTTATGGACAAACTAAAGGTACAATTCTAGACCGTGATGGTTTCTGTGATAGAAATTGTTTGATCTGACATTTGTCCGTGTGCACTATATGTAATTATGTGGCTGATAGTACAGTTTGCTGATGAAATAGTGCGAGTAAAATCCATCTTTGTATTTGATTTCTGAGGTGTCTTTGTGCACTTTTATTTACCATTCTTGTTTTACTTAACTGTGTTTAGTTAAATGATGATAGTATTATTCCCATGCATTCTAGTAATAACATAACTAATATTTTTACTAATGATTTTTGTCAAGACTTGCAATTCATCTGCTTGGGCTCTACAATTGCTCGCTTTAAATGTTGTCTTTTAAGTGCACTACAAGGTTTAGGCACTTTTAGCTTTCACTACATTAATAAACTAATTTATCACCAACCTCTGTGATCTACTTGATGGGTCAATCAAATAGAGCACATATCGCAAAGATGCTCTCTTGGAGCAAGCGGTTAAAGAATCGAGGAGAGCGATTTCTTGGAGTGTTACTCAAATAAAAGCATATTTTGGTATGTAAAATACATTGGTATTATCATATTATGATAAGGATACTTAGTATTCTTCGCTCGACTACAAGATTTTGGTATGTAAAATAGATTGGTGTTATCATATTATGATAAGGATACTGGAGATCTCAATGCACTTTTATCGACTTCACTTAATTTATTCGCTTGTTAGAGCTCTAACATACGCTTATATCCCTAAACATCAATGGACATCTTTCGCATTTCTTTACACTAACTCGTAGGCATTTCCTACAAATATTATAGCTTATTTCCTCTTGATTGCTCACTTTAAGCTTTTGTGTATGCTTGAAAGAGTATGGATGGCTAGGTGCAACTAGCATTTGATATTGTTTGTAAGTGCTTGATAAGCCATGGAGCCGCTTATGGTTAAATGGTGCAAAAGACAATTGAGGCGGTTTAATCGCCGCAATACGCTAATCGGAAAAACTAATAATCGAGGGCGTTTAAGCTGCCGAAAAAAATCTTATTTAGGCACTTAATCGCCGAAAAAAACTTATCTAGGGCACTTAATCGCTTGGAAAAACTTATCTAGGGCACTTAATCGCCGGAAAACATGCAATCGAGGGCAAGTTAATCGCAGAATACATATAATCGCCGAAAACTCTAATCACGAAAAATGACTTTTCTAGGGCGATAATCTGCGAATGCACATATCTGCCGGAAATGTTTTTCCCAAAAGACTTTACCGTAGGCAATAAGTGCCGGAATACACATTCGGCGAGATAAATTGCCAAGCAAAGCGATTTTCAGCGGTTGCATTGCCCTTAATACTATGCCATGGTGTAGTGTCAAGGGAGGTCGTGATTAAAAGGGTGGTCTTTGCAAAAGACCACAAGGACGGGAGGTCCAACACAACCAAGCGTCTGGGTTCGAACTCAATCAAACGACTGGCCCAACCACAATCGAATGGCTCGGTGATCGAGCACGCTTACGTTAAGAGAGAGAAAAAGGATTGACATGCAGGGAGGTCCAAACGAAAGGGAGGTATAGACTTGAGGGGGGAGGTCCTGAGGAGGAGGTCTTAAGGACGAGGAGGTCCTGACGATCAAGATGGAGCCAAAGGAGGTCCTGACAGTCAAGATGAACGCAAAGGAGGTACTGATGGTCAAGATGGAACCAAAGGAGGTCCTAACGGTCAAGATGAACACAAAGGAGGTCCTGACGGTCAAGATGGAACCAAAGGAGGTCCTGACGGTCAAGATGAACGCAAAGGAGGTCCTGAGCCCGCGAAGGAAAAAGGGTTGAGCGGGAAGAGGGTCCAGAAAGGACAAATTCAACTTGAACCTTGAATTTCAGAAATCAAGGACATTTAAAACACAAATCCGAGCTTAGAGCACCTTGGGGGTGGTCGTGACCCAAGGGGAGGTCAAAACCAAAGGATGGTCTGGACTGAAAGGGAGGTTGTAACAGCCCAAAAACTCATAATTATAAAAATGAGGGATTTTTAAAACTTTTTGTATAATGTCTATTGTCATTCGTTTGCCTGCATATTTGAGCTTTACTTAAGGACATTTGGCATCTCTTCTGTTCCCGTGACTTTATCTATCATCCGTACAATTTGCCTTTTCTTAAGTCTATCTAATTTTCCTTCTTTATCCCCCTACCTCCTTTAGTTAAAATATTGATCAGCCTAGTATCTAATCTGACATGCTCGCTCCCGTGCACCCTTTTTCCTGTTCCTCCGACCAGCAGTGGTCAAGCTGGTAGCTATGCTCTCACTCGTGCAAGGCGCTGCGTGCGGGTCAAAGCCACACTGGTCTCTTTATCGCCATTAATAGCCATCCCCTGATGTCATTTAGTCGCCTCTACCATCCACAAACATCACAACTCCTCCTCATGAATGTGCCGAGGTGCATGCACATATTTTGCTCCAAGCCCCATAGTGCTCTCCTTGCCATTCCAAAGGTTAGTCTCACTTCCTTCCTCCCCAAGAGAGCCGGAGCTCGCCCGACTCAGCTGCTCATCTCGGTCAAGCGCCACCAGTCAAAGCTTTCACCCCAACCCCATCTGATCTTGCAAGACCTCCCTGAAGGACCAGTTGCACGCCCCATGGCACTACACTAAAGATTGAAGACCACCCTTTTCCTCAAGCCGCTCTCGCAGGCGGAGTTTCTCTCCTTGCCTTGGTCCACCAACGATGGCTCAACTTCAACCACTTTCATTCCCCGCCTCAGTACTAGTAAGTTCGTGGTGGTCGATACTCTTCCTAGTTCGAGCCACCTTGTTCTCTCTTGGATTTTTCCTCCGTTCTTCCTTTGGCTTTTCCACCGGTTTATTCAATTGCATCAATACAAATAACCTTTGCTTCTTTTCGACCTCTGCCAAGTAGTCGAACATTTATCTCATTCAACTACACACGCTAACACTCCCACGACCTCCTCCTTGCATGCACTTTCCATTTTACAAAGACCACTTATCTGCTCACGACCTTCCAATTTAAAAAGACCACCTCTTGGTCACGATCGTTGGAATTAATCCTTCATGTATTAGTTTTATTCAATCCTAGTTTGAGTCAAGTCGGTTAGTAGATGAGTCCGGGTCATACTCGTAGAAAATATGTTCGAGTCTGGTGTTATAGTCCTTGTACTCAAGCCTATGTAAGAGTCTTGTATCGATGTAAGAAGTCAAGAGTTGAGAAAAGCAGTAAAACCAAAAATTAAAGGAGAGCAAGTGCTCTCGAAACCAATCGCATAAGTTTCCGCCTCGAGCACTGTTCACCGAGCACTGTTCACCGAGTGCTGTTCATATGAGTACTGTTCATATGAGTACTGTTCACCTGAACGCTATTCATCCGAGTACTGATCATCCCGGGTGCTGGTTGAAAGGTCACGAGCTGCTCGTGGTCGTAGGGAGAGGTGGATCGACTACATCCTGGATGTAAGAGTTGGGGTTGGTCGCAGAAAGTTCCGACCACCAGTCAAAGGTGGTACAACCACAACGACTCTCCCTTTTGCAAAGACCACCCTTCCGGTCATAACACCCGTGACGACCTCCTCAAGTCAGAAGGCCTCACGACCTCCTTTGGTCGTAACACTCTCAAGACCTCTCCTAGTTACAGATGCTTCCGTGACCTCCCTAGTAATAATACTTCCAAGACTGTCCTAGCTACAAAGATACTAGGACCTCCCAAGTCACAAGATTTCCACGACTTTCCCTAGTCATAGTACTTCCACGACCTCCTGTCAGATCCTTCTAGAAACACAAGAGTTTCTACGACCACCACCGTCCGACGACCACTAAGTTTTCATCCAGGCTTTGGTCTCACATTTCTAATCTATAACCTTGCATTATTTGGAGTTCTTTGCATATTTGAATACGATTTGAGTTTGAATATATGCTTATTTTCCTTCCGCTTGTTTGGCGATTATAGAAGCCGAGGTAATTGAAGAACCGCTCATTGATCAGATCACGATCGCAAAGACTGAACAAGGCGAGTCAACACTTTGACCATATTGCACCTACCTTTTGCAAATTATGTTGCTTTAAAATAAGAAATTGCATTGCTATGTTTTATCAAGCTAAATTGGTCTAGCTCATAGTTAATGCGTTAAAAGTAATTGTGTATAATCTTCCAACCCTTGAACTTGGACACTATCTTTTGTCACCCTATACTTAATGGATTACATACTAGCTAATAAGTTTGTATCTAAGTGTCATGCTTAGCCGTGCTTAGATACACTGTCATGCGGGCAGTAAGTTGCCCGACCACAATCCTTAAAAACTTTGGAAAATGATTTGGGCAGTAAGGCTGGGAGCCTGGCTGTTATGTTGAAGTAAATGGTTATTTTTCAAAACAAATAAAATCTGAAAACTGTAATCGACTTGGGCGGCTAGAAAGAGTGGCTAGTGTCTTTGGCACGAGAGCTGATTGGTATGTGGATGTACCGCCAAGTCGGTCCAAGGACCGAATCTGGTGATGACCTCTCAAGTAAAAAAAACAAGAACCACAAGTCTATAATGGGTACAACTTTGCTAACTAATTTGCTCGCCGACGAGATCCGCCGTTGGGTTGATTGGGTGGATAGCCGGGAGAACGGAAGCCAGGGAACCGTGATTGGCACAAGAGGGCCTTCCGGAGAGCCTCGAGGGGCTCGGGCGGTGGAAACCTTAGTGTAGCGGATGGAGTCGCGTTGAGGTTGAGCATTGTAAAGGCCTTGTGGTAATCTCCCCTTGATTCACATGTCTAAGGAAACGTGTGTGTGTGTGTGTGTATCAAGATGATTACCTCTTGTGGGTAAAGTGTGCAAACTCTGCAGAGTAAGAAAACTATCATGATAGCCGTGCTCACGGTCAAGAGCGGTGCTGAGAACTTGCTGGATATAGTTTTCGTTTTCATAAAACCATTTGTGAAGGAAAGGAAGGATGGGGTGGGACCCCAGGGATTTGAGAAAGGCCTGGTCGGGGACCAGTGGTAATTACGGTAATACCCGAGCATTAAGTGGAGGGAGCCACTCAATGGTATAGGAGGTGGGACCTCCGCGAGTACTTTACAAATGAAAACTCATTTATGAAAACAGATTTGTTACGAATGCTAAGTCTCAGGATTTCCGTACTACTCATCTATTTCAAACTTGGCTTTGTGCAAATAAAAAAACTCTAAAGATTCCCTTGACTAGCCCTGCATCTATACAACTGCATTATGTGTTGGCTCGCGACTACACCATGACATAGAATTAAGGGCAATTAACTGCCGGCAAAAAATAGGATGAGTGGCAAAATATGTGCCGGCAATATCTAAGAGATTGCGGGTCCTATTATCTGCCGGGAATAATTAGTGTCTAGAACAACTTATCTGCCGAGAATGTTTTTTTATTAGCTACAATATATCTGCCCTAAAAAAATCAATCAGGTCAACCTAACTGCCGGGAAAAACAATAGGCGGGAGATGAAAAAACTAAACGTCTTAAAACCAAAATGTTCGACCTCATATCTCGCCGGCAAAAAGTTTAGGCGCCAAGGTGAAAAAAATGAGCGCGCCAAGACCTCCACCTTATCTCCTCCAAAGCCCTCCTCGCGCTTTGCTCCTCCCGACGGCCACCTCTCCCGCGCCTCCCCTCGCCGCCTCCTCCTCCTCCGCCCATCCTCCCCACGCCTCCCCTCCCCCACGGCGCCTTCCACCCCTTGCCTCCTCAGCCTCCCTCCCACCCAGTTCCAACCCAGCCACACACCTGCAAATGAGGGCACAACCCAGCATGAACGCTGTCCCGTCGCCCGCCTCCCCAACCCTAACCCACACGAGATCTAATCCCTTGCCGCCAACCTCGGGCCAACCCTAGCTTCCCCACCGAGGTGCGATCGGCGTCCTCCCCTAACGCAAGGCTGCAAGGGAGGGTTGGGTAGGGAAGGTAGGAGGATCCCGCGTCCCCTCGGACGAGGTCCATGGAGGTGGACGGCCGGAGGAGGAGGCGCCGAGGCGCAACACCGATCGTCTACTTCTCGCCTCGTCCCTCACCTACAAGAAGGTATACTACCATCTCGATGAGACCCTTCCTCTCTTTCTCCTCGCGAGCTAGTTTGGTTTTTGGGGTGGTGTTTTGCTGCGATTGAGGTTAGATTTTTGTTTGGGACTAATTTGGTTTGGGAATCTGGTCAGGGTAGGATTCTGAGCTCAGATTAGAGGAATTTCACGGTGCAAGATCGAATTTTTAGACGGTTCTTCCCCGCATCCACGTTGTTTTGTGGTGAGAACATAAGAATATAGGATCATATCATGTTGTGATTGAGCGCTTTCAGATAATTTATTCCTCCTGGTGCAAGCTTGTGAGTTTTAGGTTTGCAATGCTAGGGCCAGTCAAGTTGTGATCCATTGCTTAATTAAAAGCTGTGATAGTAGGCTTATAGGAATTTAAACTCCCGAGAATGAAAATAAGCGCATTTATCAGTGAGATATGTCCCCAACACCTAATCATTGCGTTGATTATATGCCTTTTAGTTGTGGGGAGAACGTAGCGACAAGAAATCTAGTGTCTGTTTTCTCACCGGGGATGCCAAATTTGTGCAAGCTATTTACCATTCCTGGTTCTTATGGAAGATTACTTGATAGGAGTTTGTTATTTCTCACTAGGGATGCTTGCTTGTTGCAAAATTTAATTTGCTCCTAGTTTTTTTTGAAAAATATGTTATCCAATATCAAATTAAACCAAAAACTATTCTGATAAACTATTGTTATATGCAAAAAGTGTACACTTGCTTTGTAACAATCCAAATCAAGTATGTATGCATGTTTATCAATATTTAGATGAGGTAGTCTCAATTTTTTAATATATGTGTCGCTTTTAGCCTTGTACAATTCCAACACGTCATGACTCGGGCATGCCTAGTCTACCTTCCAAGCTCATACTTCTTCCATACTGCTCATGCATTTGTTGTCTTGTTTCATTCAAAGGCTCCTACTTGTGGGATCTTAATGTATTGTGTCCACCTAGGACTTTCCTTTGTTTTCTACCTTTCAACACCCTATGTGGTGTATATGCTTCCATGAGCTTAGGTTTTTGCCACCAAACACATATTTGACCTCATGCTTGACTCTCACTTTTCTATTCATTTTCTTAATTGTCCTCATATTTTGTTGGCTTCATTTTCTATAGCGATATATTGTTAGTCTTAATCTCATTATCAACACTATCCTAATCATACACATTGTTCATCATAGACCGTGATTTCTTATTTATCATGCATTTTTTTCTCGCATAGTTTTGTTATTAATTTCCAATGTAATCTTTTCAACGACCATACTTCTTTATTACTTCTATCGGGAATGAATGTGATTTTAAATCACGATGAGGGTGCCCTAATGAACCCTAGAGACCTGGTAGTCGGTTAAATGGCAATTGTTTGAATCCAAAATGTTCATTTCGCCATCCGGTATACTCTTTGTCCCTTCCATTTTATCGCTTATTTACTATGAATTTTACGTCAAAATCGCTAGCAAGCGCCATTGATAAATATTAAATTAATCATTATGTCATTGCTCATCGAAACTAACAAGACATGCTCATAGGACGAGTCTTTGTAACCATAGGATTAAAATTGCTAGGACATTTTATCTGTTAAAGTTGCTATCTGAAGTTTAATTCGCTTCCTTTACTTTTTCCCACCAATTGATGGTATGCTTGGTGCTCCAACTCAAATACTTGCGATTTCTTCACACTATGCTACATATAACTCGGGCAAGCAAATGGTCCCATGCTATTACTTTCAGAAAGGGAACTGCTTGAAAGGTGATAGATGCTCTTTTTATCATGGACCGCAATCGGCTGGAAATAATCCACACAAAAAAATTGAAGGGCCCTTTTCCAGTAGAGGAAGACACAATGTAGGATCACAACTAGTTGTCACTGATCTTTTTTTACCCCTGGCATGCTACATTGGTACTCCTAAATATATTCAAGTCTTAAGCTCTCTTTTAGTTTGTCACTTACACAGTTACACCCTTCTAATCATTTACATGTGTTTCATTCCGGTGTACAGGAGTGATGTTCTATTGAGACAATTGGAAAATGTATATTCACGAGGCCATCTTTCTAGAATTGTTATTGATGAAGCTCATTGTGTAAGCGCCAGTGGGGTCATGATTTCCGACACGATTACGGTACTTTCTATCGAAGAAAGAAGTTCATGCTAAATAAATTGTAACCTTTTGATATAGCTTTTATGATCTCACAAGATTCAGGTATTTTAAAACGGAAGTTCCTACATACACCAGATCCGCCCTCGATCGCAACAAAGAATCGCTAGTGTTAAGGAAGATGTCGCTCAAGTTCTAGGCCTCGCAAACCGCATTGTTTTCCAAAAAGTTTTAATCGTCCAAATCTAAGGTAAGTCTGTCGTAATATATTAACATATGACTTCAATCGACGTACCATCTCACTCAAGTTTTGTAGGTATTATGTAAGGCCCAAGACAAAGAAGTGCCTTGAGGATATTAATAGCTTTATCCGTGCAAATCATCCTAAAGAATGTGGCATCATATATTGCCTTTCGAGAATGGATCGTGAAAAGTGGTTTGGAAAACTAAGGGTTATTTCTTGAGACTTTAAACCATTCAGCTCGCTTTTTATTTAATCATTTAATCTTGTTCATGGAGTTAATTCTTCCATACGCAAGCCGACTTTTGGAGAAGGAACATTCTCGCATGTCATGCATTGCTTCGTGATGACAAGGTTTCATGGAGAAGCTCTTTATTAATAGTATATTAGCGATATATAAAACTCATTGACATAATATCTATGCAATCTTGCAGTTGAGGATCTCTAGAATGTATAGGTTGACATAATCGCCTTCATTCTTATCTTCTTTGTAAAATGGAATGATGTGCGGTGTGTTCAAGGTTTGCCATTGTGGTGCGAGAATTCTTTGGTGATAAATCGTCATTTGTTCAAGGGTTATAAGGGTTCAATAAGAGGAGAAGATCAAACGAATTCCTCGCTAGTAGCCTCATCTCGAATTTAGTTTTTTTCAACTCAGATCAATGAAGTGGGAGCTCTAGTTCTTTGTTGAGCAAATATCTTATTTTAGGATACATTTTTGCAGGAAGCATAACCATGATACAAATGCCCTAGAAGTTTAGATAACTAGCTTCCCATCATTGACCTAATTTAAATTTTTTGAATTGTTCATGCGAAAATAAGATGCACGATATCACCGTGTAAATTTGTTGTCCCCTGTATTGAAAGTCGGTTATGCTTCCTCCCTTTGTTTTAGGTGCTAGTCTTCTTGTATATCGACTTATCGCTTATCGCTGGGTTTATAAATTTCTTGGACTGTCATTTCGTCACTTAATTGCTTCGTGGAGCGCCTCCTATTGCTCCTTCCAAATAAATATAAAAATTTATTTCATGATCACCACTCATATTTTTGACATTGACGCTTGCGAGGCTCTATCTATACTTATTCTTGCTACTTATCCCTTTATGACATACCTATCTCGAGCCAAACTTTCTTTACGCTTCTTTATTCTCGGACCATGACAAAAAGTGTTCTTGCGAAGAAGCATTCCTAAGCTCTCGCTTTCTAAAAGTTTGAACTACTATATATTATCTCACCACCATTTGTATGCTAATGGATGGGATTAAGTTCATATATATCTCTTTACCGTAACAATTCCCTACTTTCTTCTTTTTTGAGCTCATGTGTTGATCAATAGTCAAGGTAGAGACGAATGATCTATCACATCGCAAACTACTTAAGATCTAACTCGGTCTAGAATATAACAAATTCAATACTAACTCGCTTGACACCGCTTGGGGAAGATAGCCTTGGGCCCTTTTGTAGAGTATCATTTTCTAGGAGTTAGAGCGACATAATAGAGAGAAAAAAACAGAGGTTTACTATACTTTTACTAGTATCCAAGTCTATCTAATCTTTGTCTTTACAAACTCAGATAGATTACTATCGGCCACAGAATTTCCTTCTTCGTAACAATGCTTTGTGGTATGTATAAAATCAACTCGAACTTGTTGCGATAGTGTGTTTACTTAACTAAAATAAAATTATGTATCTGCTTCTGAAATTCAATACCAAACGTCAAGAACAAAGAGGCCTTGTAAATGGTATATCAACAACCGCCATGTCATTTTTCAAGGCGATTGCTCCAGTAGGGGGAGGTGTTTTGTGAGTACCTCCTTTTACCATTTCTTCTTTTTTTGTGAACACAATGCATGAGTGAAACATCATGGTACTGACACGGATTCACAATTTTCTATGCCTAATGTTACTGAACACATACTGATCAACGCAGATTCTCATGGGCACAAAAACCTCAAGATGCCACCTTCTTCCCAGGTAACCTATCAATTTGTAATCAGACGTTGCATTTTTAGTAGTATTTCAAATTCTTTTCCTTGATAAACATTCATATCATTCAATATTGTACCTTGTATCCTATTTTATTTTGTTGGGTTGAGATCTACCCTAAGAGACATAGGAATAGAACTTGTGATTATATAGTTGATCCAATTTGGCTTGTTGAATCTGCGCAGTTATCAAGTGGTGTTCTTGATGTGAATTTGGTGGAGCTCCTTGGACTCATGTTTACCTTCAAACCTTTTACTCGGTGTTACCTATCGCACTGCAATGACTATACAATGCGCTTAGGACATAGGAGTAGAGATTTTTCACCGTGAATTTGTAATGTTGATAACATTTAACCCCTGACAAGGATACTCGTGGGGTTTGAATGTATAGAAATGTTCCACTAATTGGAGACATCTGCAACCTTCATTAGTATCATTCAATCACTAGTATAAGATGTCGTGATCATTTGAAGGACTCCTCTCGAGTATAAGTGATTCGATTTGAGGATTGGGCGAGGTGGTTATGATTTGAGGCGAGCTATATGATGGTGATGATGCCGATGCTCAACCATTCGAGTTTGTGACAAATGCATGGTAATGTGCTTTCATTCTTTCTATTGCATTTGTAATCCTAGTTATAATTTATGTTATGCGACCTTTTTGTGTTTTCCGTGCTTAGAGGACATGGACATTGAAAAATGAAAATAAAACTTGTCACTTGTGTGATATAATATATAACGCATAAAAGTTGTGAGGTTGAGACACTAAATAGCTACTAGCGGCTTGATTCTGAGACTTCATTGCTCATTTGAAGCAATCGAGGTTAGGCTTGGAAAATGTCGACTTATGGGATTGGAATTTGGAATTATATCATGGCTTTTCTCAATAAAAGGTATGCTATTCTTCTTTGTTACCGTGCCTTTGCTGGAAAATAAATGAGGGAGGGACTTTCCACAATTAGTGCTTTTACGGTCTTGAAAAGAGAGTGTGGTATTGTAAAGTTGTGTTTCACCAATACCTACATTTTTAATGGAGTGTCATTTTAAGGACAAAATCACCGTGAGCTTTTAACATGAATAGTGGTATATGGTGTTCAATGTTGAGACCGTAGCCTCCTTTTCTCTCTCTGAAGTGGCCTATCTCGATGTTGTCATTATGTTTCTTAACATCTTTTACTATCATTACCATTTGGGGTGGTTAGATAGCATTTATGAATTATGGTTTGTTTATCCATTTTCATAATGACGATGATAAATTGATAATGTTACAAATTAGGAACACTGTTGATTTATGGACAAACTGAAGGTACAATTCTAGACCGTGATGGTTTCTATGATAGAAATTGTTTGATCTGACATTTGTCCGTGTGCACTATATGTAATTATGTGGCTGATAGTACAGTTTGCTGATGAAATAGTGCGAGTAAAATCCATCTTTGTATTTGATTTCTGAGGTGTCTTTGTGCACTTTTATTTACCATTCTTGTTTTACTTAACTGTGTTTAGTTAAATGATGATAGTATTATTCCCATGCATTCTAGTAATAACATAACTAATATTTTTACTAATGATTTTTGTCAAGACTTGCAATTCATCTGTTTGGGCTCTACAATTGCTCTGCTTTAAATGTTGTCTTTTAAGTGCACTACAAGGTTTAGGCACTTTTTAGCTTTCACTACATTAATAAACTAATTTATCACCAACCTACAGGATCTACTTGATGGGTCAATCAAAGAGAGCACATATCGCAAAGATGCGCTCTCTTGGAGCAAGCGTTAAAGAATCTAGAGGAGAGCACATTTCTTGGAGTGTTACTCAAATAAAAGCATATTTTGGTATGTAAAATACATTGGTATTATCATATTATGATAAGGATACTTAGTTGTTACTGTTCTGACTACAAGATTTTGGTATGTAAAATAGATTGGTGTTATCATATTATGATAAGGATACTCGGAGATCTCAATGCACTTTTTATCGACTTCACTTAATTTATTCATTTGTTAGAGCTCTAACTTACAGTTATATCCCTAAACATCAATGGACATCTTTCTGCATTTCTTTACACTAACTGTAGGCATTTCCTACAAATATTATAGCTTATTTCCTCTTGATTGCTCACTTTAAGCTTTTGTGTATGCTTGAAAGAGTATGGATGGCTAGGTGCAGCTAGCATTTGATATTGTCATTATGCTTGATAAGCCATGGAGTGCTTATGGTAAAATGGTGCAAAAGACAATTGAGGGCGCTTAATCGCCAAAGAATACGCCTAATCGCCAGAAAAACTAATAATCGAGGGCGCTTAACCGCCGTAGGAAAAACTTATTTAGGCACTTAATCGCCGGAAAAAACTTATTCTAGGGCACTTAATCGCCGGAAAAACTTATCTAGGCACTTAATCGCCGAAAAACATGCAATCGAGGGTGTTAATCGCCGCAATACATATAATCGCTCGAAAACGATTTTTCTAGGGCGCTTAATCGCCGGAATGCACATATTCTGCCGGAAATGTTTTTCCAAGAAGAGACTTTACCGGCAGTAATAAGTGCCGAATACACATTCTCGGTAGATAAATTGCCGCAAAAGCGAAAAGCGCCCAGAAGCTACATTGCCCTTAATACTATGCCATGGTGTAGTGTCAAGGGAGGTCGTGATTTAAAAAGGGTGGTCTTTGCAAAAGACCACAAGGACGGGAGGTCCAACACAGTCCGAAGCGTGCGCGTGCCCGAACTCAACTGATCCGACCGTCCAACCACAATCGAATGGCTCGGACTGAGCACGCTTACGTGAAGAGAGAGAAAAAGGATTGACATGCAGGGAGGTCCAAACGAAAGGGAGGTATAGACTTGAGGGGGGAGGTCCTGAGGAGGAGGTCTTAAGGACGAGGAGGTCCTGACGATCAAGATGGAGCCAAAGGAGGTCCTGACAGTCAAGATGAATGCAAAGGAGGTACTGATGGTCAAGATGGAACCAAAGGAGGTCCTAACGGTCAAGATGAACGCAAAGGAGATCCTAACGGTCAAGATGGAACCAAAGGAGGTCCTGACGGTCAAGATGAATGCAAAGGAGGTCCTGAGCCCGCGAAGGAAAGAGGGTTGAGCAGGAAGAGGGTCCAGAAAGGAGAAATTCAACTTGAACCTTGAATTTCGTAAATCAAGGACATTTGAAACACAAATCCGAGCTTAGAGCACCTCGGGGGTGGTCGTGACCCAAGGGGAGGTCAAAACCAAAGGATGGTCTGGACTGAAAGGGAGGTTGTAACAGCCCAAAAACTCATAATTGTAAAAATGAGGGATTTTTAAAACTTTTTGTATAATGTCTATTGTCATTCGCTTGCTACGCATCTTTGAGCTTTTCTAATGACATTTGGCATCTCTTCTGCTCCGTGACTTTATCTCGTCATCCCCGATAATTTGCCTTTTCTTAAGTCTATCTAATTTTCCTTCTTTATCCCCCTACCTCCTTTAGTTAAAATATTGATCAGCCTAGTATCTAATCTGACATGCCCGCTCCCATGCACCCTTTTTCCTGTTCCTCCAGCCGGGGTCAAGTGGGGAGTAGCCATGCTCTCACTCGTGCAAGGTCGCCGGTCAAAGCCACACTGTGTCAGTTTATCTACTAATAATAGCCATCCCCTCGGATGTCATTTAGCTGCCCCTACCATCCACAGCCTCACCACTCCTCCTCGCCGAATATGCCGAGGTGCATGCACATATTTTGCTCCAAGCCCCATAGTGCTCTCCCTTGCCATTCCAGTGTTAGTCTCACTTCCTTCCTCCCCCAAGAGAGCTTGAGCTCTGGCCCGGCTCCAGTGCTCATCTCGGTCAAGCGCCACTCAACAGTAGCCTTCCCTCAACCCCATCGGATACTACAAGACCTCCCTGAAGGACCAGCTGCCTGCCCCATGGCGCTACACTAAAGATTGAAGACCACCCCTTTTCCTCAAGCCGCTCCTGCAGGCGGAGTTTCTCTCCTTGCCTTGGTCCACCGACGATGGCTCAACTTCAACCAAATTTCATTCCCAGCTTCAGATTAGTAAGTTCGTGGTGGTCGATACTCTTCCTAGTTCGAGCTACCTTGTTCTCTCTTGGATTTTTCCTCCGGTTCTTCCTTTGGCTTTTCCGCTGGTTTATTCAATTGCATCAATACAGTCGAACCTTTGTTTTTTTTGACCTCTGCTGCGTAGTCGAACATTTATCTCATTCAACTACACACGCTAACACTCCCGACCTCCTCCTTGCACAGTACTTTCCATTTTACAAAGACCACTTATCTGCTCACGACCTTCCATTTTACAAAGACCACCCTCTTGGTCACATCGTTGGAATTAATCCTTCATGTATTAGTTTTATTCAATCCTAGTTTGAGTCGAAATCAGTTAGTAGATGAGTCCGGGTCATACTCGTAGAAATCAGTTAGTAGATGAGTCGAAATCCTAGTTTGAGTCCTGTGTTAGAGTCCTTGTACTCAAGCCTATGTAAGAGTCTTGTATCGATGTAAGAAGTCGAGAGTTGAGAAAAGCAGTAAAACCAAAAATTAAAGGAGAGCAAGTGCTCTCGAAACCAATCGCATAAGTTTCCGCCTCGAACTGCTCACCGAAAGCAATGCTCACCGAGTGCTTGTTCATATGAGTAATCGTTCATACGAAAATCGCTTCACCAACACTATTCATCCGAGTATTGATCATCCCGTGTCAAGTTGAAAGGTCACGAGTGCGCCGTGGTCGAGGGAGAGGTGGATCGACTACATCCTAGATGTAAGAGTTGGGGTTGGTCGCAGAAAGTTCCAACCACCCAGTCAAAGGTGGTACAACCACAACGACCTCCCTTTTTGCAAAGACCACCCTTCTGGTCATAACACCCGCAGGACCTCCTCAAGTCAGAAGGCCTCGACAACCTCCTTTGGTCGTAACACTCTCAAGACCTCTCCTAGTTACAGTACTTCCAGGACCTCCCCTAGTAATAATACTTCCAAGACCTCTCCTAGCTACAGTGATTCTAGGACCTCCCCAAGTCACAGTACTTCCACGACTTTCCCTAGTCATAGTACTTCCACGACCTCCCTGTCGTATCCTTCTAGAAACACAGTAGTTTCTACGACCACCACCGGTCCGACGACCACTAATTTTCATCTGTGCTGGTCTCACATTTCTAATCTATAACCTTGCATTATTTGGAGTTCTTTGCATATTTGAATACAATTTGAGTTTGAATATATGCTTATTTTCCTTCCGCTTGTTTCATGCATTATAGAAGCCGAGGCAATTGAAGAACTCGCTCATTGATCGGGATCACGATCGCAAAGACTCAACAAGGCGAGTCAACACTTTGACCATATTGCACCTACCTTTTGCAAATTATGTTGCTTTAAAATAAGAAATTGCATTGCTATGTCTTATCAAGCTAAATTGGTCTAGCTCATAGTTAATGCCTTAAAAGTAATTGTGTATAATCTTCCAACCCTTGAACTTAGACACTATCTTTTGTCACCCTAGACTTAATGGATTACATACTAGCTAATAAGTTTGTATCTAAGTGTCATGCTTAGCCGTGCTTAGATACACTATCATGCGGGCAGTAAGTTGCCCGACCACAATCCTTAAAAACTTTGGAAAATGATTTGGGCAGTAAGGCCGAGCCCGCCGGTATGTTGAAGTAAATGGTTATTTTCCAAAACAAATAAAACCAAAACTCAGAATCGACTTGGGCGGCTAGAAAGAGGGTCGGTGCCGGGGCACGAGAGCGATTGGTATGTGGATGTACCAAGCCAAGTCACTAAGGACCAAATCTGTGATGACCTCTCAAGTAAAAACACAAGCAACCACAAGTCTATAATGGGTACAACTCGCTAACTAATTTGCTCGCCGACGAGATCCGCCGTTGGGTTGATTGCGGTGGATAGCCGGGAGAACGGCCACAGAACCGATTGGCAAGAGGGGCCTCCTGAGAGCCTCGAGGGGGGCTCGTATGTGGAAACCTTAGTGTAGCGGATGGAGGCGCGTTGAGGTTGAGCATTGTAAAGGCCTTGTGGTAATCTCCTTGATTCACATGTCTAAGGAAACGTGTGTGTGTATCAAAATGATTACCTCTTGTGGGTAAAGTGTGCAAACTCGCAGAGTAAGAAATCATCATGATGTCGTGCTCACGGTCAAGAGCGGTGCTGAGAACTTGCTGGATATAGTTTTCGTTTTCATAAAACCATTTGTGAAGGAAAGGAAGGATGGGGTGGGACCCCAGGGATTTGAAAAAGGCCTGGTCGGGGACCAGTGGTAATTACGGGAATACCCGAGCATTAAGTGGAGGGAGCCACTCAATGGTATAGGAGGTGGGACCTCCGCTAGTACTTTACAAATGAAAACTCATTTATGAAAACAGATTTGTTACGAATGCTAAGTCTCAGGATTTCCCTACTACTCATCTATTTCAAGCTTGGCTTTGTGCAAATAAAAAACTCGAAGATTCCTTGACTAGCCCTCGTGATCTATACAACCTGCATTGTGTGTTGGCTCACGAGCACGGCGTATCGGTGCTCGCCATTTTAATCTTTTCAAACCCAAATGATCAAGACCCTACCAAGATTTCACGTAAGTCGATCCGGATGGTGGTGACGATAATGAAGCCTAGGGACCTCGGCCGCTTGCACGTAAGCAGAGTGAATGGATCCATCATGATTTATTTTGCTTCCGCACTTGTCTTATATTCTCAGATTTTGACTTTTGTAAAACTCCTCGCTAAGTGGCGCTTTTGTAAGCAGCTGGTCGTATGGCTCGACATTTATGTAATATGTTATGGGCTTGCACTATTTATAACCAAGACTAAACGTATTGAGCGAAATTCCCTATCGCTTGTGCCTAACCACTAAATAGATGTCTTACGACCACCCTATACGGTCTAAGACCACGACAGATGCCTCACGACCTCCCTTATGTGGTCTAAGACCACTACCCAATGTCTCATGACCACTCCTATATGATCTAAGACCACTACCAAATGACTCCGACCACCACCCCACAGGTCTAAGATCACTACCAGATGTCCCAAGACATCCAAAGAACCTACAAGACTTACTCAGACCTCCCAAGATGTCTCTACAAGGTTTCTTAGACCTCCCCAGACGCCTCTACATCATTCCGCCTGACCTTCCTAAGACTGCTCACAGACTCCTCAGATCTCTTCAAGACCTTCCAGATCTCCTCGACGCGACTCGAGAACCTCTTCAGATTCCTTCTGACATCTCTATGACTTTCAGACCTCTTCAAGACCACACGTATTCTTTTTCACCAAGTTTGGTCGCAAATATAGACCTAACCGTAGGTCTTCTTTAGTTTATTTGGTTATGGGAATGGTCCAAGAACGGCTGTGTGTGCTATCTATCGATCCAGAGAATAGCATGCCTTTGTCACAGAGGATTCCAAATCCCACAAATTTGGGGGTCCGGCAGAGGTCCAAACCAAGAATGGAGGTCTGCTTGAGCCTAGGAGGACACAACATGAACAGGAAAGGAGGTCTAGACCAAAGAGATGGTCTAAACAGAGAAGGAGGTCTAGACCAAAAAGAGGTCTAAACGAAGAGGAGGTTTGAACCAAAGAGGAGGTCCAAACGGGGAAGAGGTCCAAGAGGTCAAGGGAGGTCCAGAGAGGTCTGATCGAACAGAGAGAGAGGAAAACAAGACCAGAACTCGAACAACTCCAAATAAACCAAACTTTCGATTAGTTGAAGTTCGATTAAGTCATGTTAAATCTTCAAATTTTCCAAAATCTTCAAGTTAAGCTTGGGCAATTCAACAAAACCGAATGATTATTTTTATTTTGAAAACTCTTAAGAACTCTAGAAAATTGGGATATTACAGATCCAAAGCTTCTTGCAACCTCCTTGTTGGATTCGACGATGAGTGGATCAGGGGCAAGGAGGTTGGCAAAGAGGGGGTCCAGGGTGAGGAAGTTTAGGGGCTAGGGGATCCAGGCGAGGAAGGCCGTGATGAGGATTCGGCAATGAGGGACTCGGGCTAAGAGGGATCTAGTGGCAAGGGAAGTGTCGAGCAGTGTGAAGGAGGGTTTTATGCTAGAGAGCGCTTGACGCGACAAGGTGAAAACGGCATGGAGGGGAGGCCGACGGAGGGAAGTCCAACATGGAGGGGGAGGCCGATGTGGAGGGGAAGTCCAAAGACAAAGGGTGAGGCGGAGGAGGGGGATGCCGACGCGGGGGGAGGCCGCTCACGGAAGAGGAGGCGGAGGCATGGGAGGTCGGTCAATGAGGTCGGAAGGAGGAGGCGGGGAGGCACGGAGAGAGGATGGTGCTAGTGGGAGGGAAAATGAGGGTGGAATGGGTTTATATGCAATGGCAAAAGGTGGGTTAATACATCTCAAGTTGAGGGGTATTTTCATAATAGGTGTCTCGATTCATGCGGAGCACCCAAAGGTCGCCTGAGTTTTCAGGAGCGCCCAAAGGTCACTTCAAGTTTTCAAGAGCAGCCCAAAGGTCGCTTCGAGTTTTCTATAGGATCCCACCTATAATGAGGTGCTCTTGATTCTAAAAAATGAGGAGCCGAGGTGTTTGGTCGAGCTCTCACGCTCCGGGCTTGAGAATCTAGAGCAGAGTCCTACCAAACAGCCCAAAAAATGTCTTAAATTGCTCCTAGCACGATTGTTTTTCTTTTCTTAGTTTGCTCGCCACGCATATTAGTCATGTCTCATGAGCACTAGCTTGCTCAAAGTTCTCAAGATATACGGCCACCACCGGTGATTTCTACTAAGATATTCAACAACATTAATCATTTTAGTCCCAGATTGGGAACACGAGATTAATTGAACTGCTTTTTTCTATGAAATCACTATGAAACTCATGAGTTACACGCATTTACATAGCTTGGTCTCTCTCATCCGATTGGACGCCAAGGTTCACAAGATTATATGTGTGTCTTTAAGTGCATCTCGTCACTCGAACTCAAATCAACACACAAATCCACATAAAACACCCCTGATTCCGTGATCTCGAGGTGCTCCCGATTCTAAAAAATAAAGAGTCGGAGTGTTTGGCTTGACTCATTGCTCGGTTGAGAATCCTGCAGCCGAGTCCTACCAAATAGGCCCAAAGAAATGTCTTAAATTGCTCCTTAGGCTCATGTTTAGTTTTAAAACTTTTTTTTGTGTAGTTTAGCTTTCTAGAAAATTTCACAATTTTTTATTTAATAAAGCTTAAATGTGACTTTTAAAGTCATACAATTTTAATGTGATTAATTCCAAAATTACTTTATTTGAGTTCTTTGTGCTTGGAAGTATTTTCTATATTTTTCTCGTAATTTTCCTAGATGGATTCTCAAGCATCAAGAATAAAGGGTTTTTTTCTATGAAATCATTATGGAACTCATGAGTTACACGACGACATAGCTAGGTCTCTCTCATCCGATTGGACGTCAAGTTTACGAAGATTATATGTGTCTCTTTAAGTGCTTCTCATCAGCTCGAACTCAAATCAACACACAAATTCACATAAAAAAAAACACCCCCAATTCTGTATGTGAGGTGCTCCTGATTCTAAAAAAATAAAGAGCCGAGGTGTTTGGCTAGACTCCCACTGCTTCGGTTGAGAATCCCAGAGCGGGAGCTCTACCAAATAGGCCCAAAGAAATATCTTAATTGCTCCTAGCGCTTATGTAATATCCCAATTTTTTAGTTTAAAAACTTTTTTTTGTGTAGTTTAGCCTTCCGCAAAATTTCACCATTTTTTATTTAATAAAGCTTAAATGTGACTTTTTAAAGTCAAAATAATTTAATATGATTAATATGAATCTCAATTAATTCCAAAATCACTTTCTTTGAGTTCTTTCAACTTGGAAGTATTTTCCAAATTTTTCTCGGAATTTTCCTAGCTGGATTCTCAGTAGCAAGAATAAAGTGTTTTTTTTCAATGAAATCACTATAGTTACACGACGACATAGCTTTGGTCTCTCATCCGATTGGACTTGAAGGTTCACAAGATTATATACGTGTCTCTTTAAGTGCTTCTCGTTAGCTCGGACTCAAATCAACGCACAATTCCACATAAAACACACCCGATTCCGTATCTTCACGGACACATGGCCCCCAGAATGTGTTGTATACGCATACGCATACGCGTGCGCACACGTATCCTTCCGAGCGTATCATACAGGGTTCTCTATGGATTAATCTCTGCCGCACCTCATCAGTCTTGACGTTCCTTGTACGGACACATGTCCGCCTCCGGCCATCTACGGCTCGGATAAGCTTGTCCGTACACATCTTGTCTGGACGTCGCCTCGTCCACACGTTTATACCCCGAACTCACTGTGTGTCGCTAGTCCGGTCGTCCGTGGCTCGGACGTGCACCCCTCGCCCGGACAGTGCCTTGTCCGCACCGTAGTCCACTGACACTTGATTTGTTTCCTACCGTACTAGTGTACGCAGTTTTTGGGTGTTCTTTAAGCTCTGCACTTTTGACAAGACCACTATTTATTGTTCACATTTTCTCGTTGCCTCGTACCATCGGACTTGTCTAATTTCTTGTTCTCGATCAGTTCGTACCAAAGTCAGAACTCAGAAGTTCTTGATACATAAACAATGTTCTCAAAATTTATTACTTGTAAAATCTCGATCAATAAGTTCTAGAAAATAATTCTTGAATAATTATGCAGCCGTATGTCATCATAAAGAACTACTAGATTAGTTTCGTCACTGGGAAAACAAAACCCCCAGAAAGGTACCGGTTGGAATTATCGCTGATGACACGAGCTCTTGCTAGTCACCCAGTTTTTTGGTCTAAATGGTGTTGCAGGGAACTTTTTATTTTACAAAAGTAGTCATTCTCACGCTGTATTACCAAAAAATGTTATCACAGACATGCTAACAACCGACGTGTCCTAAACTATACACCGGGCGCCTCAATTCAACCTCCACAACATATCTAGCGCCCGGACCATCATCCTCCCGCATAGCGTGGCCGTCACGCTCGCCCCTAGCTCGGATAAGCTTTGTTCGTGTAATCGAGTGCCCGATGCACGAAAATAATGCGCCCTAGCCCGGATTTCATCTCTTTGTCGACACGTACCGACGTGGGGAGAGCGATGTCTCCAAAGTCGGTATCCTCGTGATCCCGCATGGGTTAGGGTCAATCGGTTTTTGGAAAGCGTTCGCCTGATGATCACGACTTTCTCTTTCTCCATCATCCTCGTCGTCGCTCCTTCTTAGCATCATACTCTATCGCGACCTTCGATCGGGTTTCTCTCTAAGTCACGGTGATATCATTTGATATGGGTAGTTCTTGCTTCCTAGATATTTGTCATGTGATGATGATGATGATGCCTACTTTTATTAGTAGCGTTCTTATTCTAGACTTTGCCTTGTTACTGCATATATGTGAGATCAGTAATTAATTCAATCAAAGCACATGGTACTGCTCACCATGCCAATGCTGAGTCTACCCAATTAGTAACTACCCCTACACATTTTCTTTTACAGATTTCCTCGATCACATGCGGATTACAACTTGTCTAGCACTCCACACACTATATACAATGCTCGGTGGGTTTATTGATGACATGAAAATAGAGAATAAGGAGTGTCGACATTTACAATGGAGTTGTAATGTAACTTTTCACACATAAAATTGATGTCATTTCAAGTGTTAAAAGCATTACATGATACACGCGCGGGTTTATTGCAATTGGGATGAAGGAGGAGGGGGTATTATCACATGTACCTCGATCAAATAGGACACTCTTTGTTAATTTATCAATTTAATTTGAATGATGTTCTTTATCTTGTGTTGTACCCACGAGCTAGACAAACTTGTACATGAACCAAGCGGCGAAATCGTGGCATGTAGATCATATAACAACATCCGTAGCCTCAGACTCGTGCTCGTTTGAATACTCGGCATGTTGTTATATGATCGCATGCCATATATTTCTCTTAGTTGGTTCATGTACAAGCCAATCTAGCTCGTGGTGCGATATAATATTAAAGAATATCATCTACATTAAACCGATAAATTAACAAAGAATGTCCTATTTAACATTGCTATTCATTAGGGCGATTGGATCTATCATCTATGCAATGATGTCTACAACTAGTCTCCGCGCCATATAGCCATGAACCTTGTCTCAGGGGCTGCCCTCGGTGGCGAGTGTCAAGTCGTCCATGTCCTGTGATTCTATGATGTTATTGGATCGTATAATAACAAATATAACAAGGATGTAAATTGTATATAACTCACGTCTTCGATCTGGTCGCCGGGCCAGAATCGCCACTGACGTCGGTCGGTCTTGAGTCGAAGGAGCTCCCCTTCCCTTGTCGGGAACTCCCCACGTCGGTGTCGTATGTCGAAGTTGTCCATGTCCTGCGATTCCATGATGTAAGTGCATCGTACAGTGAAAAACGTAACAAGGATATAAATTCTACATAACTCACGTCGTCAATATGGAGTGCTCTGGGCGGCGGAGAAGCTTCTGACGATCGCCGGTCTCGATGTGATAGCCTTCCCTTGTCCATCGGGCGAGTCTTTGAGGGTCCTCGGTGGCTCCTCAACGGTCCGTATGTAAGGTTTTCACCGCTCGAAGGTCTCGGCCAGACGAGAAGTTCAACATGTATACTGGCGGATGAGCATCCTATCGTACATCTTCGTGCGTCGATCTACTAGAAGAAGTGGCAATGCATCTCGGGCTCCCATTACGTGGGGCGAAGTTAAAATTTATGGAAACTAACGTAGGGAGAGGAAAATCGATGTGTTCAAAAGAAACTCTTCACAGTGGTGCTCACACATGTAGTACACCCAGGCGGAGGTGTTTGGGTGTGTGGACTGAATGATCTCCGTCGGCTCACCACACACACCTTGCGGGATCGAAGCAAGTGGTGGTACCGAACATCTTTCATTCAAAAATATAGGTCTTGTAGATGTTTGCCCATACTGCGCGAAGCCACTTGCTCTTCTCTAACATCCTCGTATAGAAGTTTGCCGATGAGTCGACATATCATGTATCATAGAAGTTTCACTTGTACATAACAAAATAAGGTAAATAATACATTAAATTACGACCTTGAATAGCGACGAAGACGAGTTAGGTGCATTGGGGCAATCCTTCATTGAGTGCCGGGGGTTTTGCATATCCCGCACTTAATTGTGTGGCTAATCTTTGATGCGTTGGTGGCATCCATGTCAATCCGAAAGTGCCGCATTGCCGTTGTCCCTTCCCTATTGTCTTGAAGGCCTTGTTTGGGCTCCATTGCACCTGTCGGACCAAAGATCCTTGTAGTTGATGTCCAAGCCGTCTGGTGAAACTCTGCACTCCATGTCTGAAAAAGGTA
>JAYEVD010000939.1:0-49250 GCA_036346405.1 Phyllostachys edulis | reverse complement strand
CTAAAGCAGGATCCCATCGAACTCGAAGTTAAGCGTGCTTGGCGAGAGTAGTACTAGGATGGGTGACCTCTGGGAAGTCCTCGTGTTGCATCCTCCTTTTTGCTCTTTTAGGCGAGCGTCACGAAAATTTTTTTTTCTTCTTGTGAGAGAATCTGGGTGCGTGCGTGCAAGTAGAATAGGTGTTAACTTCTTGTTGCTTGGCGCGTGCGTGGGCCTTGCCGTCATGGAAACATGAGGTTGGGGGCGGAGGGAGTTAAGGGGCGGGGATGGGCAACATGTCGGATGCGATCATACCGGCACTAAAGCAGGATCCCATCGAACTCGAAGTTAAGCGTGCTTGGCGAGAGTAGTACTAGGATGGGTGACCTCTGGGAAGTCCTCGTGTTGCATCCTCCTTTTTGCTCTTTTAGGCGAGCGTCACGAAATTTTTTTTTTTGCTTGAGAGAATCTTGGTGCGTGCAATGATAGAATAGGTGTTAACTTCTTGTTGCTTGGCGTGGCGTGGCCCCATGCAGTCATGGAAACATGAGGTTGGGGGCGGAGGGAGTTAAGGGCGGGGATGGGCAACATGTGGGATGCGATCATACCGGCACTAAAGCAGGATCCCATCGAACTCGAAGTTAAGCGTGCTTGGCGAGAGTAGTACTAGGATGGGTGACCTCTGGGAAGTCCTCGTGTTGCATCCTCCTTTTTGCTCTTTTAGGCGAGCGTCACGAGAATTTTTTTTTTTTCTTGAGAGAATCTTGGTGCGTGCAGTGATAGAATAGGTGTTAACTTCTTGTTGCTTGGCGCGTGCGTGGGCCAGCCGTCATGGAAACATGAGGTTGGGGGCGGAGGGAGTTAAGGGGCGGGGATGGGCAACATGTCGGATGCGATCATACCGGCACTAAAGCAGGATCCCATCGAACTCGAAGTTAAGCGTGCTTGGCGAGAGTAGTACTAGGATGGGTGACCTCTGGGAAGTCCTCGTGTTGCATCCTCCTTTTTGCTCTTTTAGGCGAGCGTCACGAAAATTTTTTTTTTTGCTTGAGAGAATCTTGGTGCGTGCAGGTGTAGAATAGGTGTTAACTTCTTGTTGCTTGCGCTTGTAGCGTGGGCCAGCAGTCATGGAAACATGAGGTTGGGGGCGGAGGGAGTTAAGGGCGGGGATGGGCAACATGTCGGATGCGATCATACCGGCACTAAAGCAGGATCCCATCGAACTCGAAGTTAAGCGTGCTTGGCGAGAGTAGTACTAGGATGGGTGACCTCTGGGAAGTCCTCGTGTTGCATCCTCCTTTTTGCTCTTTTAGGCGAGCGTCACGAAAATTTTTTTTTCTTGCTTGAGAGAATCTTGGGTGCGTGCAACATGCAGTAGAATAGGTGTTAACTTCTTGTTGCTTGGCGCCTCGTGGCGTGGGCCTTGCCGTCATGGAAACATGAGGTTGGGGGCGGAGGGAGTTAAGGGGCGGGGATGGGCAACATGTCGGATGCGATCATACCGGCACTAAAGCAGGATCCCATCGAACTCGAAGTTAAGCGTGCTTGGCGAGAGTAGTACTAGGATGGGTGACCTCTGGGAAGTCCTCGTGTTGCATCCTCCTTTTTGCTCTTTTAGGCGAGCGTCACGAGAATTTTTTTTTTTTTGCTTGAGAGAATCTTGGGTGCGTGCAGTGATAGAATAGGTGTTAACTTCTTGTTGCTTGGCGCCGTGCGTGGGCCCATGCCGTCATGGAAACATGAGGTTGGGGGCGGAGGGAGTTAAGAGGCGGGGATGGGCAACATGTCGGATGCGATCATACCGGCACTAAAGCAGGATCCCATCGAACTCGAAGTTAAGCGTGCTTGGCGAGAGTAGTACTAGGATGGGTGACCTCTGGGAAGTCCTCGTGTTGCATCCTCCTTTTTGCTCTTTTAGGCGAGCGTCACGAAAATTTTTTTTTTGCTTGAGAGAATCTTGGTGCGTGCAATAGGTGTTAACTTCTTGTTGCTTGGCGTGTGGAGCGTGGGCCCGCCGTCATGGAAACATGAGGTTGGGGGCGGAGGGAGTTAAGAGGCGGGGATGGGCAACATGTGGATGCGATCATACCGGCACTAAAGCAGGATCCCATCGAACTCGAAGTTAAGCGTGCTTGGCGAGAGTAGTACTAGGATGGGTGACCTCTGGGAAGTCCTCGTGTTGCATCCTCCTTTTTGCTCTTTTAGGCGAGCGTCACGAGAATTTTTTTTTTTTGCTTGAGAGAATCTTGGTGCGTGCAGCAGATAGAATAGGTGTTAACTTCTTGTTGCTTGGCGCGCGTGCGTGGGCCTTGCCGTCATGGAAACATGAGGTTGGGGGCGGAGGGAGTTAAGAGGCGGGGATGGGCAACATGTCGGATGCGATCATACCGGCACTAAAGCAGGATCCCATCGAACTCGAAGTTAAGCGTGCTTGGCGAGAGTAGTACTAGGATGGGTGACCTCTGGGAAGTCCTCGTGTTGCATCCTCCTTTTTGCTCTTTTAGGCGAGCGTCACGGGAATTTTTTTTTCTTCTTGAGAGAATCTTGGTGCGTGCAGGTGTAGAATAGGTGTTAACTTCTTGTTGCTTGGCGCGTGGCGTGGGCCAGCCGTCATGGAAACATGAGGTTGGGGGCGGAGGAGTTAAGGGGCGGGGATGGGCAACATGTCGGATGCGATCATACCGGCACTAAAGCAGGATCCCATCGAACTCGAAGTTAAGCGTGCTTGGCGAGAGTAGTACTAGGATGGGTGACCTCTGGGAAGTCCTCGTGTTGCATCCTCCTTTTTGCTCTTTTAGGCGAGCGTCACGAAATTTTTTTTTTTTTGCTTGAGAAATCTTGGGTGCGTGCAATGCAGATAGAATAGGTGTTAACTTCTTGTTGCTTGGCGCGTGCGTGGGCCTTGCCGTCATGGAAACATGAGGTTGGGGGCGGAGGGAGTTAAGGGGCGGGGATGGGCAACATGTGGGATGCGATCATACCGGCACTAAAGCAGGATCCCATCGAACTCGAAGTTAAGCGTGCTTGGCGAGAGTAGTACTAGGATGGGTGACCTCTGGGAAGTCCTCGTGTTGCATCCTCCTTTTTGCTCTTTTAGGCGAGCGTCACGAGAATTTTTTTTTTTTTTGAGAGAATCTTGGTAGAGTAGAATAGGTGTTAACTTCTTGTTGCTTGGCGCGTGGCGTGGGCCCTTGCCAGTCATGGAAACATGAGGTTGGGGGCGGAGGGAGTTAAGAGGCGGGGATGGGCAACATGTCGGATGCGATCATACCGGCACTAAAGCAGGATCCCATCGAACTCGAAGTTAAGCGTGCTTGGCGAGAGTAGTACTAGGATGGGTGACCTCTGGGAAGTCCTCGTGTTGCATCCTCCTTTTTGCTCTTTTAGGCGAGCGTCACGAAAATTTTTTTTTTCTTGCTTGAGAGAATCTTGGTGCGTGCAGTGAGAATAGGTGTTAACTTCTTGAATAGGTGTTAACTTCTTGTTGCTTGCGCGTGCGTGGGCCCATGCCGTCATGGAAACATGAGGTTGGGGGCGGAGGGAGTTAAGGGGCGGGGATGGGCAACATGTCGGATGCGATCATACCGGCACTAAAGCAGGATCCCATCGAACTCGAAGTTAAGCGTGCTTGGCGAGAGTAGTACTAGGATGGGTGACCTCTGGGAAGTCCTCGTGTTGCATCCTCCTTTTTGCTCTTTTAGGCGAGCGTCACGAAATTTTTTTTCTTTGCTTGAGAGAATCTTGGGTGCGTGCAGCAATAGAATAGGTGTTAACTTCTTGTTGCTTGGCGCGTGCGTGGGCCTGCCGTCATGGAAACATGAGGTTGGGGGCGGAGGGAGTTAAGAGGCGGGGATGGGCAACATGTGGGATGCGATCATACCGGCACTAAAGCAGGATCCCATCGAACTCGAAGTTAAGCGTGCTTGGCGAGAGTAGTACTAGGATGGGTGACCTCTGGGAAGTCCTCGTGTTGCATCCTCCTTTTTGCTCTTTTAGGCGAGCGTCACGAGAATTTTTTTTTTTTGCTTGAGAGAATCTGGGTGCTGCGTGCAGTGAAATAGGTGTTAACTTCTTGTTGCTTGGCGCGCGCGTGGGCCTGCCCGTCATGGAAACATGAGGTTGGGGGCGGAGGGAGTTAAGAGGCGGGGATGGGCAACATGTCGGATGCGATCATACCGGCACTAAAGCAGGATCCCATCGAACTCGAAGTTAAGCGTGCTTGGCGAGAGTAGTACTAGGATGGGTGACCTCTGGGAAGTCCTCGTGTTGCATCCTCCTTTTTGCTCTTTTAGGCGAGCGTCACGAGAATTTTTTTTTTTCTTGAGAGAATCTTGGTGCGTGCCTGCAATGATAGAATAGGTGTTAACTTCTTGTTGCTTGGCGCGTGCGTGGGCCTTGCCGTCATGGAAACATGAGGTTGGGGGCGGAGGGAGTTAAGGGGCGGGGATGGGCAACATGTCGGATGCGATCATACCGGCACTAAAGCAGGATCCCATCGAACTCGAAGTTAAGCGTGCTTGGCGAGAGTAGTACTAGGATGGGTGACCTCTGGGAAGTCCTCGTGTTGCATCCTCCTTTTTGCTCTTTTAGGCGAGCGTCACGAAATTTTTTTTTTTTGCTTGAGAGAAATCTTGGTGCGTGCAGAGTAGAATAGGTGTTAACTTCTTGTTGCTTGGCGCTTGTGGCGTGGGCCAGCAGTCATGGAAACATGAGGTTGGGGGCGGAGGGAGTTAAGGGGCGGGGATGGGCAACATGTCGGATGCGATCATACCGGCACTAAAGCAGGATCCCATCGAACTCGAAGTTAAGCGTGCTTGGCGAGAGTAGTACTAGGATGGGTGACCTCTGGGAAGTCCTCGTGTTGCATCCTCCTTTTTGCTCTTTTAGGCGAGCGTCACGAAATTTTTTTTTTCTTGCTTGAGAGAATCTTGGTGCGTGCGTGCAATGAAGAATAGGTGTTAACTTCTTGTTGCTTGGCGCTTGGCGTGGGCCCATGGCCGTCATGGAAACATGAGGTTGGGGGCGGAGGGAGTTAAGAGGCGGGGATGGGCAACATGTGGGATGCGATCATACCGGCACTAAAGCAGGATCCCATCGAACTCGAAGTTAAGCGTGCTTGGCGAGAGTAGTACTAGGATGGGTGACCTCTGGGAAGTCCTCGTGTTGCATCCTCCTTTTTGCTCTTTTAGGCGAGCGTCACGAAATTTTTTTTTCTTGCTTGAGAGAATCTTGGGTGCGTGCCTGCAGAAGAATAGGTGTTAACTTCTTGTTGCTTGCGTTGCGTGGGCCTTGCCGTCATGGAAACATGAGGTTGGGGGCGGAGGGAGTTAAGAGGCGGGGATGGGCAACATGTCGGATGCGATCATACCGGCACTAAAGCAGGGATCCCATCGAACTCGAAGTTAAGCGTGCTTGGCGAGAGTAGTACTAGGATGGGTGACCTCTGGGAAGTCCTCGTGTTGCATCCTCCTTTTTGCTCTTTTAGGCGAGCGTCACGAGGAATTTTTTTTTTTTGCTTGAGAGAATCTTGGTGCGTGCGTGCAGAAGAATAGGTGTTAACTTCTTGTTGCTTGGCATTGCGTGGGCCCATGCAGTCATGGAAACATGAGGTTGGGGGCGGAGGGAGTTAAGGGGCGGGGATGGGCAACATGTCGGATGCGATCATACCGGCACTAAAGCAGGATCCCATCGAACTCGAAGTTAAGCGTGCTTGGCGAGAGTAGTACTAGGATGGGTGACCTCTGGGAAGTCCTCGTGTTGCATCCTCCTTTTTGCTCTTTTAGGCGAGCGTCACGAAAATTTTTTTTTCTTGCTGAGAGAATCTTGTGCGTGCAAGTAGAATAGGTGTTAACTTCTTGTTGCTTGGCGCGTGGGCCCCTGCCGTCATGGAAACATGAGGTTGGGGGCGGAGGGAGTTAAGGGGCGGGGATGGGCAACATGTCGGATGCGATCATACCGGCACTAAAGCAGGATCCCATCGAACTCGAAGTTAAGCGTGCTTGGCGAGAGTAGTACTAGGATGGGTGACCTCTGGGAAGTCCTCGTGTTGCATCCTCCTTTTTGCTCTTTTAGGCGAGCGTCACGAAAATTTTTTTTTTTGCTTGAGAGAATCTTGGTGCGTGCAATGAGAATAGGTGTTAACTTCTTGTTGCTTGCGCGTAGCGTGGGCCCTTGCCGTCATGGAAACATGAGGTTGGGGGCGGAGGGAGTTAAGAGGCGGGGATGGGCAACATGTGGGATGCGATCATACCGGCACTAAAGCAGGATCCCATCGAACTCGAAGTTAAGCGTGCTTGGCGAGAGTAGTACTAGGATGGGTGACCTCTGGGAAGTCCTCGTGTTGCATCCTCCTTTTTGCTCTTTTAGGCGAGCGTCACGAGGATTTTTTTTTTCTTTGAGAGAGAATCTTGGTGCGTGCAAATAGAATAGGTGTTAACTTCTTGTTGCTTGCGCTTGTAGCGTGGGCCTTGTAGTCATGGAAACATGAGGTTGGGGGCGGAGGGAGTTAAGAGGCGGGGATGGGCAACATGTGGGATGCGATCATACCGGCACTAAAGCAGGATCCCATCGAACTCGAAGTTAAGCGTGCTTGGCGAGAGTAGTACTAGGATGGGTGACCTCTGGGAAGTCCTCGTGTTGCATCCTCCTTTTTGCTCTTTTAGGCGAGCGTCACGAAAATTTTTTTTTTGCTTGAGAGAATCTTGGGTGCGTGCGTGCAGTGAGAATAGGTGTTAACTTCTTGTTGCTTGGCGCGTGCGTGGGCCATGGCAGTCATGGAAACATGAGGTTGGGGGCGGAGGAGTTAAGAGGCGGGGATGGGCAACATGTCGGATGCGATCATACCGGCACTAAAGCAGGATCCCATCGAACTCGAAGTTAAGCGTGCTTGGCGAGAGTAGTACTAGGATGGGTGACCTCTGGGAAGTCCTCGTGTTGCATCCTCCTTTTTGCTCTTTTAGGCGAGCGTCACGAAAATTTTTTTTTTTGCTTGAGAGAATCTTGGTGCGTGCAGCAGTAGAATAGGTGTTAACTTCTTGTTGCTTGGCGCGTAGCGTGGGCCCTTGCCGTCATGGAAACATGAGGTTGGGGGCGGAGGGAGTTAAGGGGCGGGGATGGGCAACATGTGGGATGCGATCATACCGGCACTAAAGCAGGATCCCATCGAACTCGAAGTTAAGCGTGCTTGGCGAGAGTAGTACTAGGATGGGTGACCTCTGGGAAGTCCTCGTGTTGCATCCTCCTTTTTGCTCTTTTAGGCGAGCGTCACGAGAATTTTTTTTTTTGAGAGAATCTGGGGTGCGTGCAGATAGAATAGGTGTTAACTTCTTGTTGCTTGGCGTGCGTGGGCCCTTGGCCGTCATGGAAACATGAGGTTGGGGGCGGAGGGAGTTAAGGGCGGGGATGGGCAACATGTCGGATGCGATCATACCGGCACTAAAGCAGGATCCCATCGAACTCGAAGTTAAGCGTGCTTGGCGAGATAGTACTAGGATGGGTGACCTCTGGGAAGTCCTCGTGTTGCATCCTCCTTTTTGCTCTTTTAGGCGAGCGTCACGAAATTTTTTTTTTTGCTTGAGAGAATCTTGGGTGCGTGCAAGAATAGGTGTTAACTTCTTGTTGCTTGGCGCTTGTGCGTGGGCCTTGCCGTCATGGAAACATGAGGTTGGGGGCGGAGGGAGTTAAGAGGCGGGGATGGGCAACATGTCGGATGCGATCATACCGGCACTAAAGCAGGATCCCATCGAACTCGAAGTTAAGCGTGCTTGGCGAGAGTAGTACTAGGATGGGTGACCTCTGGGAAGTCCTCGTGTTGCATCCTCCTTTTTGCTCTTTTAGGCGAGCGTCACGAGAATTTTTTTTTTTGCTTGAGAGAATCTTGGTGCGCGTGCAGAGTAGAATAGGTGTTAACTTCTTGTTGCTTGGCGCTTGTGCGTGGGCCTTGCCGTCATGGAAACATGAGGTTGGGGGCGGAGGGAGTTAAGGGGCGGGGATGGGCAACATGTGGGATGCGATCATACCGGCACTAAAGCAGGATCCCATCGAACTCGAAGTTAAGCGTGCTTGGCGAGAGTAGTACTAGGATGGGTGACCTCTGGGAAGTCCTCGTGTTGCATCCTCCTTTTTGCTCTTTTAGGCGAGCGTCACGAGAATTTTTTTTTTTTTGCTTGAGAGAATCTTGGTGCGTGCAGCAATGAGAAATAGGTGTTAACTTCTTGTTGCTTGCGCTTGTGGCGTGGGCCTTGCCGTCATGGAAACATGAGGTTGGGGGCGGAGGGAGTTAAGAGGCGGGGATGGGCAACATGTCGGATGCGATCATACCGGCACTAAAGCAGGATCCCATCGAACTCGAAGTTAAGCGTGCTTGGCGAGAGTAGTACTAGGATGGGTGACCTCTGGGAAGTCCTCGTGTTGCATCCTCCTTTTTGCTCTTTTAGGCGAGCGTCACGAGAATTTTTTTTTTCTTGCTGAGAGAATCTCTGGGTGCGTGCAGTGAGTAGAATAGGTGTTAACTTCTTGTTGCTTGCGCGCGTGTGGGCCTTGCCGTCATGGAAACATGAGGTTGGGGGCGGAGGGAGTTAAGGGCGGGGATGGGCAACATGTGGGATGCGATCATACCGGCACTAAAGCAGGATCCCATCGAACTCGAAGTTAAGCGTGCTTGGCGAGAGTAGTACTAGGATGGGTGACCTCTGGGAAGTCCTCGTGTTGCATCCTCCTTTTTGCTCTTTTAGGCGAGCGTCACGAAATTTTTTTTTTCTTTGCTTGAGAGAATCTTGGGTGCGTGCAGCAGTGAAAATAGGTGTTAACTTCTTGTTGCTTGGCGCGTGTGCGTGGGCCTTGCCGTCATGGAAACATGAGGTTGGGGGCGGAGGGAGTTAAGGGGCGGGGATGGGCAACATGTCGGATGCGATCATACCGGCACTAAAGCAGGATCCCATCGAACTCGAAGTTAAGCGTGCTTGGCGAGAGTAGTACTAGGATGGGTGACCTCTGGGAAGTCCTCGTGTTGCATCCTCCTTTTTGCTCTTTTAGGCGAGCGTCACGAAATTTTTTTTTTTCTTTGCTTGAGAGAATCTTGGTGCGCGTGCAGAAATAGGTGTTAACTTCTTGTTGCTTGCGCGTGCGTGGGCCTTGCCGTCATGGAAACATGAGGTTGGGGGCGGAGGGAGTTAAGAGGCGGGGATGGGCAACATGTCGGATGCGATCATACCGGCACTAAAGCAGGATCCCATCGAACTCGAAGTTAAGCGTGCTTGGCGAGAGTAGTACTAGGATGGGTGACCTCTGGGAAGTCCTCGTGTTGCATCCTCCTTTTTGCTCTTTTAGGCGAGCGTCACGAGAATTTTTTTTTTTTGCTTGAGAGAATCTTGGTGCGTGCAGTGAGTAAATAGGTGTTAACTTCTTGTTGCTTGGCGCTTGTGCGTGGGCCAGCGCCGTCATGGAAACATGAGGTTGGGGGCGGAGGGAGTTAAGAGGCGGGGATGGGCAACATGTGGGATGCGATCATACCGGCACTAAAGCAGGATCCCATCGAACTCGAAGTTAAGCGTGCTTGGCGAGAGTAGTACTAGGATGGGTGACCTCTGGGAAGTCCTCGTGTTGCATCCTCCTTTTTGCTCTTTTAGGCGAGCGTCACGAAATTTTTTTTTTTTGCTTGAGAGAATCTTGGGTGCGTGCAGTGAGAATAGGTGTTAACTTCTTGTTGCTTGGCGCGTAGCGTGGGCCATGCCGTCATGGAAACATGAGGTTGGGGGCGGAGGAGTTAAGGGGCGGGGATGGGCAACATGTCGGATGCGATCATACCGGCACTAAAGCAGGATCCCATCGAACTCGAAGTTAAGCGTGCTTGGCGAGAGTAGTACTAGGATGGGTGACCTCTGGGAAGTCCTCGTGTTGCATCCTCCTTTTTGCTCTTTTAGGCGAGCGTCACGAGAATTTTTTTTTTCTTTGAGAGAATCTTGGTGCTGCGTGCAGTGATAGAATAGGTGTTAACTTCTTGTTGCTTGGCGCGTGTGTGGGCCTTGCCGTCATGGAAACATGAGGTTGGGGGCGGAGGGAGTTAAGGGGCGGGGATGGGCAACATGTCGGATGCGATCATACCGGCACTAAAGCAGGATCCCATCGAACTCGAAGTTAAGCGTGCTTGGCGAGAGTAGTACTAGGATGGGTGACCTCTGGGAAGTCCTCGTGTTGCATCCTCCTTTTTGCTCTTTTAGGCGAGCGTCACGGGAATTTTTTTTTTTTGCTTGAGAGAATCTTGGGTGCGTGCGTGCAGTGAGAATAGGTGTTAACTTCTTGTTGCTTGGCGCTTGTGCGTGGGCCTGCCGTCATGGAAACATGAGGTTGGGGGCGGAGGGAGTTAAGGGGCGGGGATGGGCAACATGTGGGATGCGATCATACCGGCACTAAAGCAGGATCCCATCGAACTCGAAGTTAAGCGTGCTTGGCGAGAGTAGTACTAGGATGGGTGACCTCTGGGAAGTCCTCGTGTTGCATCCTCCTTTTTGCTCTTTTAGGCGAGCGTCACGAGATTTTTTTTTTTCTTGCTTGAGAGAATCTTGGTGCGTGCAGCAATGATAGAATAGGTGTTAACTTCTTGTTGCTTGCGCGCTTGCGTGGGCCTTGCAGTCATGGAAACATGAGGTTGGGGGCGGAGGGAGTTAAGGGCGGGGATGGGCAACATGTCGGATGCGATCATACCGGCACTAAAGCAGGATCCCATCGAACTCGAAGTTAAGCGTGCTTGGCGAGAGTAGTACTAGGATGGGTGACCTCTGGGAAGTCCTCGTGTTGCATCCTCCTTTTTGCTCTTTTAGGCGAGCGTCACGAAAATTTTTTTTTTTGCTTGAGAGAATCTTGGTGCGTGCAGCAGTGAGAATAGGTGTTAACTTCTTGTTGCTTGCGCCTGTGCGTGGGCCCATGCCGTCATGGAAACATGAGGTTGGGGGCGGAGGGAGTTAAGAGGCGGGGATGGGCAACATGTCGGATGCGATCATACCGGCACTAAAGCAGGATCCCATCGAACTCGAAGTTAAGCGTGCTTGGCGAGAGTAGTACTAGGATGGGTGACCTCTGGGAAGTCCTCGTGTTGCATCCTCCTTTTTGCTCTTTTAGGCGAGCGTCACGAAATTTTTTTTTTCTTTGCTTGAGAGAATCTTGGTGCGTGCAGAGTAGAATAGGTGTTAACTTCTTGTTGCTTGCGCTTGTGCGTGGGCCTTGCCGTCATGGAAACATGAGGTTGGGGGCGGAGGGAGTTAAGGGGCGGGGATGGGCAACATGTCGGATGCGATCATACCGGCACTAAAGCAGGATCCCATCGAACTCGAAGTTAAGCGTGCTTGGCGAGAGTAGTACTAGGATGGGTGACCTCTGGGAAGTCCTCGTGTTGCATCCTCCTTTTTGCTCTTTTAGGCGAGCGTCACGAGGAATTTTTTTTTTTTGAGAGAGAATCTTGGTGCGTGCAGCAGAAATAGGTGTTAACTTCTTGTTGCTTGGCGCTTGTAGCGTGGGCCAGCCGTCATGGAAACATGAGGTTGGGGGCGGAGGGAGTTAAGAGGCGGGGATGGGCAACATGTGGGATGCGATCATACCGGCACTAAAGCAGGATCCCATCGAACTCGAAGTTAAGCGTGCTTGGCGAGAGTAGTACTAGGATGGGTGACCTCTGGGAAGTCCTCGTGTTGCATCCTCCTTTTTGCTCTTTTAGGCGAGCGTCACGAAATTTTTTTTTTTTGCTTGAGAGAATCTTGGTGCGTGCAGCAGAGTAGAATAGGTGTTAACTTCTTGTTGCTTGGCGCCTTGTGCGTGGGCCCTGCCGTCATGGAAACATGAGGTTGGGGGCGGAGGGAGTTAAGAGGCGGGGATGGGCAACATGTCGGATGCGATCATACCGGCACTAAAGCAGGATCCCATCGAACTCGAAGTTAAGCGTGCTTGGCGAGAGTAGTACTAGGATGGGTGACCTCTGGGAAGTCCTCGTGTTGCATCCTCCTTTTTGCTCTTTTAGGCGAGCGTCACGAGAATTTTTTTTTCTTGCTTGAGAGAATCTTGGGTGCGTGCAATGCAGTAGAATAGGTGTTAACTTCTTGTTGCTTGGCGCGTGCGTGGGCCCATCATGGAAACATGAGGTTGGGGGCGGAGGGAGTTAAGGGGCGGGGATGGGCAACATGTGGGATGCGATCATACCGGCACTAAAGCAGGATCCCATCGAACTCGAAGTTAAGCGTGCTTGGCGAGAGTAGTACTAGGATGGGTGACCTCTGGGAAGTCCTCGTGTTGCATCCTCCTTTTTGCTCTTTTAGGCGAGCGTCACGAAATTTTTTTTTTTTTGCTTGAGAGAATCTTGGGTGCGTGCGTGCAATGAGAATAGGTGTTAACTTCTTGTTGCTTGGCGCCTGTGCGTGGGCCTGCCGTCATGGAAACATGAGGTTGGGGGCGGAGGGAGTTAAGGGGCGGGGATGGGCAACATGTCGGATGCGATCATACCGGCACTAAAGCAGGATCCCATCGAACTCGAAGTTAAGCGTGCTTGGCGAGAGTAGTACTAGGATGGGTGACCTCTGGGAAGTCCTCGTGTTGCATCCTCCTTTTTGCTCTTTTAGGCGAGCGTCACGAAATTTTTTTTTTCTTGCTTGAGAGAATCTTGGGTGCGTGCAGTGATAGAATAGGTGTTAACTTCTTGTTGCGCGCCGCGCGTGGGCCTGCAGTCATGGAAACATGAGGTTGGGGGCGGAGGGAGTTAAGGGGCGGGGATGGGCAACATGTGGGATGCGATCATACCGGCACTAAAGCAGGATCCCATCGAACTCGAAGTTAAGCGTGCTTGGCGAGAGTAGTACTAGGATGGGTGACCTCTGGGAAGTCCTCGTGTTGCATCCTCCTTTTTGCTCTTTTAGGCGAGCGTCACGAAATTTTTTTTTTTTTGCTTGAGAGAATCTTGGTGCGCGTGCAATGATAGAATAGGTGTTAACTTCTTGTTGCTTGCGGCGCGTAGCGTGGGCCCCAGCCGTCATGGAAACATGAGGTTGGGGGCGGAGGGAGTTAAGAGGCGGGGATGGGCAACATGTCGGATGCGATCATACCGGCACTAAAGCAGGATCCCATCGAACTCGAAGTTAAGCGTGCTTGGCGAGAGTAGTACTAGGATGGGTGACCTCTGGGAAGTCCTCGTGTTGCATCCTCCTTTTTGCTCTTTTAGGCGAGCGTCACGAGGAATTTTTTTTTTTGCTTGAGAGAATCTTGGTGCGTGCAGAATAGAATAGGTGTTAACTTCTTGTTGCTTGGCGCGCGTGGGCCATGCAGTCATGGAAACATGAGGTTGGGGGCGGAGGGAGTTAAGGGGCGGGGATGGGCAACATGTGGGATGCGATCATACCGGCACTAAAGCAGGATCCCATCGAACTCGAAGTTAAGCGTGCTTGGCGAGAGTAGTACTAGGATGGGTGACCTCTGGGAAGTCCTCGTGTTGCATCCTCCTTTTTGCTCTTTTAGGCGAGCGTCACGAAAATTTTTTTTTTTGCTTGAGAGAATCTTGGTGCGCGTGCAGAAGAATAGGTGTTAACTTCTTGTTGCTTGGCGCGTGGCGTGGGCCCTTGCCGTCATGGAAACATGAGGTTGGGGGCGGAGGGAGTTAAGGGGCGGGGATGGGCAACATGTCGGATGCGATCATACCGGCACTAAAGCAGGATCCCATCGAACTCGAAGTTAAGCGTGCTTGGCGAGAGTAGTACTAGGATGGGTGACCTCTGGGAAGTCCTCGTGTTGCATCCTCCTTTTTGCTCTTTTAGGCGAGCGTCACGAAATTTTTTTTTTTTGCGAGAGAATCTTGGTGCGTGCAATGATAGAATAGGTGTTAACTTCTTGTTGCGGCGCTTGTGGCGTGGGCCATGCCGTCATGGAAACATGAGGTTGGGGGCGGAGGGAGTTAAGGGGCGGGGATGGGCAACATGTGGGATGCGATCATACCGGCACTAAAGCAGGATCCCATCGAACTCGAAGTTAAGCGTGCTTGGCGAGAGTAGTACTAGGATGGGTGACCTCTGGGAAGTCCTCGTGTTGCATCCTCCTTTTTGCTCTTTTAGGCGAGCGTCACGAGAATTTTTTTTTTTTCTTTGCTTGAGAGAATCTTGGGCGTGCAATGAGTAGAATAGGTGTTAACTTCTTGTTGCTTGGCGCCTTGTGGGCCCCCTTGCCGTCATGGAAACATGAGGTTGGGGGCGGAGGGAGTTAAGGGGCGGGGATGGGCAACATGTCGGATGCGATCATACCGGCACTAAAGCAGGATCCCATCGAACTCGAAGTTAAGCGTGCTTGGCGAGAGTAGTACTAGGATGGGTGACCTCTGGGAAGTCCTCGTGTTGCATCCTCCTTTTTGCTCTTTTAGGCGAGCGTCACGAAATTTTTTTTTTTTTTGCGAGAGAATCTGGGGTGCGTGCAGTGAGTAGAATAGGTGTTAACTTCTTGTTGCTTGCGCGTGCGTGGGCCTTGCCGTCATGGAAACATGAGGTTGGGGGCGGAGGGAGTTAAGGGGCGGGGATGGGCAACATGTGGGATGCGATCATACCGGCACTAAAGCAGGATCCCATCGAACTCGAAGTTAAGCGTGCTTGGCGAGAGTAGTACTAGGATGGGTGACCTCTGGGAAGTCCTCGTGTTGCATCCTCCTTTTTGCTCTTTTAGGCGAGCGTCACGGGAAAATTTTTTTTTTCTTGCTTGAGAATCTTTTTGCGCGTGCAGCGATAGAATAGGTGTTAACTTCTTGTTGCTTGTGCGTGGGCCCAGGCATGTCCGTCATGGAAACATGAGGTTGGGGGCGGAGGGAGTTAAGGGGCGGGGATGGGCAACATGTCGGATGCGATCATACCGGCACTAAAGCAGGATCCCATCGAACTCGAAGTTAAGCGTGCTTGGCGAGAGTAGTACTAGGATGGGTGACCTCTGGGAAGTCCTCGTGTTGCATCCTCCTTTTTGCTCTTTTAGGCGAGCGTCACGAGGAATTTTTTTTTTCTTGAGAGAAATCTTGGTGCGTGCGTGCAGTGAGAAATAGGTGTTAACTTCTTGTTGCTTGTGCGTGGCGTGGGCCCAGCCGTCATGGAAACATGAGGTTGGGGGCGGAGGGAGTTAAGGGGCGGGGATGGGCAACATGTCGGATGCGATCATACCGGCACTAAAGCAGGATCCCATCGAACTCGAAGTTAAGCGTGCTTGGCGAGAGTAGTACTAGGATGGGTGACCTCTGGGAAGTCCTCGTGTTGCATCCTCCTTTTTGCTCTTTTAGGCGAGCGTCACGAAATTTTTTTTTCTTCTTGCTTGAGAAATCTGCGCGTGCCAATGAGTAGAATAGGTGTTAACTTCTTGTTGCTTGCGCCTTGCGCGTGGGCCTTGCCGTCATGGAAACATGAGGTTGGGGGCGGAGGGAGTTAAGAGGCGGGGATGGGCAACATGTCGGATGCGATCATACCGGCACTAAAGCAGGATCCCATCGAACTCGAAGTTAAGCGTGCTTGGCGAGAGTAGTACTAGGATGGGTGACCTCTGGGAAGTCCTCGTGTTGCATCCTCCTTTTTGCTCTTTTAGGCGAGCGTCACGAAAATTTTTTTTTTTGCTTGAGAGAATCTTGGGTGTGCGTAACTGATAGAATAGGTGTTAACTTCTTGTTGCGGCGCGTGCGTGGCCATGGCAGTCATGGAAACATGAGGTTGGGGGCGGAGGGAGTTAAGAGGCGGGGATGGGCAACATGTCGGATGCGATCATACCGGCACTAAAGCAGGATCCCATCGAACTCGAAGTTAAGCGTGCTTGGCGAGAGTAGTACTAGGATGGGTGACCTCTGGGAAGTCCTCGTGTTGCATCCTCCTTTTTGCTCTTTTAGGCGAGCGTCACGAAATTTTTTTTTTTTTGCTTGAGAGAATCTTGGTGCGTGCAGTGAGTAGAATAGGTGTTAACTTCTTGTTGCTTGGCGCGTGCGTGGGCCTTGCCGTCATGGAAACATGAGGTTGGGGGCGGAGGGAGTTAAGGGGCGGGGATGGGCAACATGTGGGATGCGATCATACCGGCACTAAAGCAGGATCCCATCGAACTCGAAGTTAAGCGTGCTTGGCGAGAGTAGTACTAGGATGGGTGACCTCTGGGAAGTCCTCGTGTTGCATCCTCCTTTTTGCTCTTTTAGGCGAGCGTCACGAAATTTTTTTTTTTTGCTGAGAGAATCTTGGTGCGTGCAATGCAGAGAATAGGTGTTAACTTCTTGTTGCTTGGCGCTTGTAGCGTGGGCCATAGTCATGGAAACATGAGGTTGGGGGCGGAGGGAGTTAAGAGGCGGGGATGGGCAACATGTCGGATGCGATCATACCGGCACTAAAGCAGGATCCCATCGAACTCGAAGTTAAGCGTGCTTGGCGAGAGTAGTACTAGGATGGGTGACCTCTGGGAAGTCCTCGTGTTGCATCCTCCTTTTTGCTCTTTTAGGCGAGCGTCACGGGAATTTTTTTTTTTGCTTGAGAGAATCTTGGTGCGTGCAGTGATAGAATAGGTGTTAACTTCTTGTTGCTTGGCGCGTAGCGTGGGCCTGTAGTCATGGAAACATGAGGTTGGGGGCGGAGGGAGTTAAGGGGCGGGGATGGGCAACATGTGGGATGCGATCATACCGGCACTAAAGCAGGATCCCATCGAACTCGAAGTTAAGCGTGCTTGGCGAGAGTAGTACTAGGATGGGTGACCTCTGGGAAGTCCTCGTGTTGCATCCTCCTTTTTGCTCTTTTAGGCGAGCGTCACGAAAATTTTTTTTTTTTGCTTGAGAGAGAATCTTGGTGCTGCGTGCAGAAGAATAGGTGTTAACTTCTTGTTGCGCGCGTGCGTGGGCCTTGGCCGTCATGGAAACATGAGGTTGGGGGCGGAGGGAGTTAAGGGGCGGGGATGGGCAACATGTCGGATGCGATCATACCGGCACTAAAGCAGGATCCCATCGAACTCGAAGTTAAGCGTGCTTGGCGAGAGTAGTACTAGGATGGGTGACCTCTGGGAAGTCCTCGTGTTGCATCCTCCTTTTTGCTCTTTTAGGCGAGCGTCACGAAATTTTTTTTTTTTTGCTTGAGAGAATCTTGGGTGCGTGCAGATAGAATAGGTGTTAACTTCTTGTTGCTTGCGCTGCGTGCGTGGGCCTTGCCGTCATGGAAACATGAGGTTGGGGCGGAGGGAGTTAAGGGGCGGGGATGGGCAACATGTGGGATGCGATCATACCGGCACTAAAGCAGGATCCCATCGAACTCGAAGTTAAGCGTGCTTGGCGAGAGTAGTACTAGGATGGGTGACCTCTGGGAAGTCCTCGTGTTGCATCCTCCTTTTTGCTCTTTTAGGCGAGCGTCACGAGAATTTTTTTTTTTTGCTTGAGAGAATCTTTTGCGTGCAATGAGTAGAATAGGTGTTAACTTCTTGTTGCTTGGCGCTTGCGTGGGCCTTAGCCGTCATGGAAACATGAGGTTGGGGGCGGAGGGAGTTAAGAGGCGGGGATGGGCAACATGTGGGATGCGATCATACCGGCACTAAAGCAGGATCCCATCGAACTCGAAGTTAAGCGTGCTTGGCGAGAGTAGTACTAGGATGGGTGACCTCTGGGAAGTCCTCGTGTTGCATCCTCCTTTTTGCTCTTTTAGGCGAGCGTCACGAGAATTTTTTTTTTCTTGCTTGAGAGAATCTTGGTGCGCGTGCGTGCAATAGGTGTTAACTTCTTGTTGCTTGGCGCTTGTAGCGTGGGCCTTGGCAGTCATGGAAACATGAGGTTGGGGGCGGAGGGAGTTAAGGGGCGGGGATGGGCAACATGTCGGATCGATCATACCGGCACTAAAGCAGGATCCCATCGAACTCGAAGTTAAGCGTGCTTGGCGAGAGTAGTACTAGGATGGGTGACCTCTGGGAAGTCCTCGTGTTGCATCCTCCTTTTTGCTCTTTTAGGCGAGCGTCACGAAAATTTTTTTTTTCTTGCTTGAGAGAATCTTTTTGCGTGCGTGCAGTGATAGAATAGGTGTTAACTTCTTGTTGCTTGGCGCCGTAGCGTGGGCCTGCGCCGTCATGGAAACATGAGGTTGGGGGCGGAGGGAGTTAAGAGGCGGGGATGGGCAACATGTCGGATGCGATCATACCGGCACTAAAGCAGGATCCCATCGAACTCGAAGTTAAGCGTGCTTGGCGAGAGTAGTACTAGGATGGGTGACCTCTGGGAAGTCCTCGTGTTGCATCCTCCTTTTTGCTCTTTTAGGCGAGCGTCACGAAATTTTTTTTTTCTTGAGAGAAATCTTGGGTGCGTGCGTGCAGTGATAGAATAGGTGTTAACTTCTTGTTGCTTGTGCATGCGTGGGCCCAGCAGTCATGGAAACATGAGGTTGGGGGCGGAGGGAGTTAAGGGGCGGGGATGGGCAACATGTGGGATGCGATCATACCGGCACTAAAGCAGGATCCCATCGAACTCGAAGTTAAGCGTGCTTGGCGAGAGTAGTACTAGGATGGGTGACCTCTGGGAAGTCCTCGTGTTGCATCCTCCTTTTTGCTCTTTTAGGCGAGCGTCACGAGAATTTTTTTTTTCTTGCTTGAGAGAATCTTGGGTGCGTGCAGGTAGAATAGGTGTTAACTTCTTGTTGCTTGGCGCCCGTGCGTGGGCCTTGCCGTCATGGAAACATGAGGTTGGGGGCGGAGGGAGTTAAGGGGCGGGGATGGGCAACATGTCGGATGCGATCATACCGGCACTAAAGCAGGATCCCATCGAACTCGAAGTTAAGCGTGCTTGGCGAGAGTAGTACTAGGATGGGTGACCTCTGGGAAGTCCTCGTGTTGCATCCTCCTTTTTGCTCTTTTAGGCGAGCGTCACGAAATTTTTTTTTTTTGCTTGAGAGAATCTTGGTGCGTGCAGCCAGAAGAATAGGTGTTAACTTCTTGTTGCTTGCGCCTGTGCGTGGGCCTTGCCGTCATGGAAACATGAGGTTGGGGGCGGAGGGAGTTAAGAGGCGGGGATGGGCAACATGTGGGATGCGATCATACCGGCACTAAAGCAGGATCCCATCGAACTCGAAGTTAAGCGTGCTTGGCGAGAGTAGTACTAGGATGGGTGACCTCTGGGAGGAGTCCTCGTGTTGCATCCTCCTTTTTGCTCTTTTAGGCGAGCGTCACGAAATTTTTTTTTTTCTTGAGAGAATCTTGGTGCGTGCAACTTAGAATAGGTGTTAACTTCTTGTTGCTTGGCGCCTTGTGCGTGGGCCTTGCAGTCATGGAAACATGAGGTTGGGGGCGGAGGGAGTTAAGGGGCGGGGATGGGCAACATGTGGGATGCGATCATACCGGCACTAAAGCAGGATCCCATCGAACTCGAAGTTAAGCGTGCTTGGCGAGAGTAGTACTAGGATGGGTGACCTCTGGGAAGTCCTCGTGTTGCATCCTCCTTTTTGCTCTTTTAGGCGAGAGCGTCACGAAATTTTTTTTTTTTGCTGCGAGAATCTTTTTGCGTGCAGAGAAGTAAATAGGTGTTAACTTCTTGTTGCTTGGCGCGTGCGTGGGCCTTGCCGTCATGGAAACATGAGGTTGGGGGCGGAGGGAGTTAAGGGGCGGGGATGGGCAACATGTCGGATGCGATCATACCGGCACTAAAGCAGGATCCCATCGAACTCGAAGTTAAGCGTGCTTGGCGAGAGTAGTACTAGGATGGGTGACCTCTGGGAAGTCCTCGTGTTGCATCCTCCTTTTTGCTCTTTTAGGCGAGCGTCACGAAATTTTTTTTTTTTTGTGAGAGAATCTTTTTGCGTGCAGCAGTGAGAATAGGTGTTAACTTCTTGTTGCTTGCGCCCGTGTGGCGTGGGCCTTGCCAGTCATGGAAACATGAGGTTGGGGCGGAGGGAGTTAAGGGGCGGGGATGGGCAACATGTCGGATGCGATCATACCGGCACTAAAGCAGGATCCCATCGAACTCGAAGTTAAGCGTGCTTGGCGAGAGTAGTACTAGGATGGGTGACCTCTGGGAAGTCCTCGTGTTGCATCCTCCTTTTTGCTCTTTTAGGCGAGCGTCACGAGAATTTTTTTTTTTTGCTTGAGAGAATCTTGGGTGCGTGCAATGAGTAGAATAGGTGTTAACTTCTTGTTGCTTGGCGCCTTGTGCGTGGGCCTGCCGTCATGGAAACATGAGGTTGGGGGCGGAGGGAGTTAAGGGGCGGGGATGGGCAACATGTGGGATGCGATCATACCGGCACTAAAGCAGGATCCCATCGAACTCGAAGTTAAGCGTGCTTGGCGAGAGTAGTACTAGGATGGGTGACCTCTGGGAAGTCCTCGTGTTGCATCCTCCTTTTTGCTCTTTTAGGCGAGCGTCACGAAATTTTTTTTTTCTTGCTTGAGAGAAGAATCTTGGTGTGCGTGCACTTCTAGAATAGGTGTTAACTTCTTGTTGCTTGTGCCCGTGCGTGGGCCCAGCGCCGTCATGGAAACATGAGGTTGGGGGCGGAGGGAGTTAAGAGGCGGGGATGGGCAACATGTCGGATGCGATCATACCGGCACTAAAGCAGGATCCCATCGAACTCGAAGTTAAGCGTGCTTGGCGAGAGTAGTACTAGGATGGGTGACCTCTGGGAAGTCCTCGTGTTGCATCCTCCTTTTTGCTCTTTTAGGCGAGCGTCACGGGAATTTTTTTTTTTGAGAGAGAATCTTGGTGCGTGCAGCAGTAGTAGAATAGGTGTTAACTTCTTGTTGCTTGCGCGCGTGCGTGGGCCCTGCCGTCATGGAAACATGAGGTTGGGGGCGGAGGGAGTTAAGGGGCGGGGATGGGCAACATGTCGGATGCGATCATACCGGCACTAAAGCAGGATCCCATCGAACTCGAAGTTAAGCGTGCTTGGCGAGAGTAGTACTAGGATGGGTGACCTCTGGGAAGTCCTCGTGTTGCATCCTCCTTTTTGCTCTTTTAGGCGAGCGTCACGAGAAATTTTTTTTTTTTTGCTTGAGAGAAATCTTGGGTGCGTGCAGTGATAGAATAGGTGTTAACTTCTTGTTGCTTGGCGCCCTGCGTGTGGGCCTGCCCGTCATGGAAACATGAGGTTGGGGGCGGAGGGAGTTAAGAGGCGGGGATGGGCAACATGTCGGATGCGATCATACCGGCACTAAAGCAGGATCCCATCGAACTCGAAGTTAAGCGTGCTTGGCGAGAGTAGTACTAGGATGGGTGACCTCTGGGAAGTCCTCGTGTTGCATCCTCCTTTTTGCTCTTTTAGGCGAGCGTCACGAGAAATTTTTTTTTCTGCTTGAGAGAAACTTCTTGTGCGTGCCAATGTAGAATAGGTGTTAACTTCTTGTTGCTTGCCCGTAGCGTGGGCCCATGTAGTCATGGAAACATGAGGTTGGGGGCGGAGGGAGTTAAGGGGCGGGGATGGGCAACATGTCGGATGCGATCATACCGGCACTAAAGCAGGATCCCATCGAACTCGAAGTTAAGCGTGCTTGGCGAGAGTAGTACTAGGATGGGTGACCTCTGGAAGTCCTCGTGTTGCATCCTCCTTTTTGCTCTTTTAGGCGAGCGTCACGAGAAAATTTTTTTTGATAAACCCGGAGACCTCCCCCCTCCCGCGTTACAGGCCTCTAAGACCTCTCTTTGCACTTAGTTGAGGTCGTGTTAAACCATCGCCGTTGGATTAGGTCATCCAACGACCACGACCTCCTCCTCAAGCGTTCTCGAGATAAGACCTCCCCTGTTAAAACCTCATCGAGGTCATAGCCCTTGGATCAAAGATCACGGTCATGACCTCCCACCCAATGTGTTGAACTTCACGACCTCCTCTGAAAAACCTCCTGCAGCAAGGTCCTCGCCTTGTTGAGGTCATAGCCCTTGGATCGAAAATCTAAGGCCATGACCTCCCCTCGGTTTCTTAAAATTGGCGTGCGGTTAAGACCTCACGCGAGGTCACTTGTTGGATGGAGATCAACGCTTTGGACCTCTGTCCATTTCCTCACGTCGTTTTCACGTGAAGTGAAATCGTGAGGCCATGACCTCCCCACGTTTGATCGTGTGGTGGGACCTCCTCCCGGCCACTTAAAACTACTCTTGGTTCAAAATGGGATCCGATGGCGGGACCTCCTCGAGGTCTCATCCAGCAAGCCACTAGGACCTCCTGTTCTTCTCCTTCCTCTGGCGGGCAAGCTTGGCGGTGCATTTAATGCATGTCGGCGGGGAGTACACATTCATTGACTCTTCTTGACCGCATTTAATCTGGTCGACTTTCGCCTCAATGGTCGGCCAGAACTGCCCCTTGTCATCCCCATGTCTTGTCCACTCCATAGACCATGCCATGGGCCAAGCTCACCATGAGCTTAGCCGGTGGTCCATGACCTCAATGCCCTAGTATAAAACCCCCCCAGGTTCCTCCGTAGCTTCTTTGGCACACTTCGTCAGCCTTAGCTTGCACCGTGTTTGTGAGCTCTACTCTTTCAAAGACCTCCTTGGCGCCATTGTTGAGACTTGAAGCCCTCGGTGGTGAAGGCTTGCTCGGTGGCTCCCTCTCAAACTCTTGCTCAGGTTGTGCTCCCCAAATCTCACCGTTAAACCTAACTCATTGTTAGTTTGAACTTTTCGAGGAGGGGACTAGTGGAGCTTGGATGGAGCTTGGAGCTTGGAATTTGGACTTGAGTGGAGCTCCCATCTTCCCCAACTCAGGACCACCATCCTCAACCTCTTGACATCTTTAGGACCTCCAGTAATTCCTGATAGTCCTTTAGTCTTTGGCACCAGCGTGAATGCATGTTCTTGCGAGCTCTTGTTTGGCACAAGCTTGTATGTCATGTGAGCTTCTTTTTGCATTTTAAATATTTTGGCCGTGAAGGTCACTCTGCCCTCTCGGCTCATGGCGGCGATTCAAAACCGCCGTCGCCGTCGAGAGGAGGTCCGTTGAGTGCGCATGCGTTATTGTGGACCGGTGGTATCATTGGACCTCACCGGCGAGCTCTACATCGCCGCGAGACCATTTCTTCAAGCTCGGGATTTTGTCGGGGCGTCCGGCGTGTCGTTAACGTTTTGGACAAAGATCTGGCGTTAATGGTGCTAATCATTTGCCCAAATTATTGCAATCAATAGCGTGTCTTACGTCGCCTTAAATCCACCATTTATTGCGCGCCATTAAGACCTCCGCGCGGCGGACCTCCTCGTGGTCTGCGCGCATTTATCTCATGTCCAAGCACGTGCGTGCGCAAGCGACGTGGTTCTGAGGGCGTCGGACCTCCTCAGGAGATGCGGGCGTCCAAGACCTCCTTGGCAATCTTGGCGTCAGGACCTCCACGGAGGTGCAGTGATGTTGAGACCTCCTCAGGACCTCCTCGAGGTCATCTCACCATGAGAACCTCCCTTTAGTGCTGGTCGTTCCCGGACCTCCCCATCATCGTTGTGGTTCGTTGGATCCTCAATCTCGGGCCACGACCTCCCCTCACCTCACGCATGTGCGTGGTTAGGAGATCGAGACCTCTGGACCTCCCATGTGCGTGTGTGTTGTCCTCAGGGAGGTCTGAGCCGTTAGATCTGTGATCTGTGGCTCACGACCTCCCATGTCTCTGTGAGTTATAGAAATGTCGATAAATTCTTAAGTATGAGCTGAAATAAGGTATAAACTTTAGAATTTCATATCTTTCTCATTTTAAATCCAAATGAGGTCATTCAAATTGTGTTAGCTCTATCTTGAACTTGACTTTAATCCAAAAATGATTGCAAGTTGAGTTCAGCTCCCAAACACTGATTAGCCACTAGGTTTTAAAACTAACTTTAAATATACATTCAAATTAATGCTTAACTTGTAAAATTCATAACTAATGCTCTGTAGATTCTTTTTGAATGAGACCAACTTTGTTGGTTTCCTCTATTAATGAACTCACTGTGAAAATTAGTGTTGAGCTTGTTGCTGTTATAAAAATGAGGACTTGTGCATTATAATTTTGTTCAAGTTCTTGTTTTTGAAAAATTATAGAAAGTGCATAATAGCTCCAAATGAGATGAACTCAATTGTGTTATTCATCTCATGAGGTGCTGGTTTCACAGTAAAATTTCAGCCTCACCACTTTTCTAGAAAATGTTGCCTCATAATTAAATTAGTGAATAGTGCAGTTTGGTATTTTTAGGGCTGAGCAGAGTTGTTTTGCTCATAACTTTTGCATTGAGAATCCAAATCCATTGGTTCTTGTTGCTAAATTCCTAAAATCCTCCTCTTGCTGCAGTAGAAATTTCAGAGGATTTGGAGTTCTGTTGCTGTGTTGTCTTTGTTGCTTTTAAATCGTTCTTATCGGTTCTTTATTGCTTTTTCCGTTAGGGTTAGACATTTGTGGTGATCCTGAGCGACCCTCCATAACAAATTGACCAGCAACAAGGCAAGCAGTTTGATCATTTCCATCTATTGTCCCATTACTTTAAAGGTTAATACTTTGTTTTACTTCTATGTATGCATGCTACTTTGTGTTAAATGTAGCTAGTAATCCTATAGTTGCATAATCTGTAGGAGTTGTTTATCCTCTACTACCAATGAGCCTAGGTTATTAGCTGTGGTTTGAGCTCGTTGGATGAGCTCTTATCACTTAGTAGTTGCGTTTAAGCTGCTTAGACATGTAGCTATCGGTAGTAATGGGCGATCATCGACTTAGTCGATGGTCTTGATCACACAAGTATAATTATTCCTCCTATATGTCCAGCACTTGTGCTTTGATTAATTGTAAAGTCAAAAACTGAAAATAAAATGTTGATTTAGACTTGGGCATATTGGATGGATGGTGTGGTTTTGGAATGTGGTAGTATGCTGAGTCATTAAGGACCGAGTTACTTGCGCCACTTACGAGCAATGTTGCGTGCTAACCACACGAGGGGATATGGGACCTCTCTTGACTAAGTACTTTGGGAGGTGTTAATTATGAGCTGGTTGGTGGGTATGTTTTAATAAAATCTGTGTGTGTGGTGTTGGGAGGAGCATTGGCGGACCGGTTAGAATTTGTCTAATGTGTCTTGTCCCGTGGAGTTCTTGACTCGTAATTAGCATAAATCCATTGGAAATGTCTCGTAGGACTTAGCCGTGCTGACACACCAAAGGTAGTGTGCCTAAAGGAAAAGCGATGCAGGCGTGTGGGTACATTGGTACACCCTGCGGGGATAAAACTATTGAATAGCCTCGTCCTAGGTTATGGACATGCTCGGAAAGCATCGTAAGAACTAGACTCAACCATTTAATTAAAACTTGATGGGTTGGTATGAGCATGGAGTTCATACTATTGTTGTGGTGACTAAGGGTTAGTCACTTCGGGATTGTTCTTGTTGTTGTTATTATGTTATTATCGCGTTGTTATTTCAACAATTAAAAATGCTTTATCAAATTGCCTTCAATCTATTATGTTATTGCAAATGAAACTTGCTTTATGCTAAAATGAGTCCAAAGCCTCATCCACTTAAATAAAGCTTGCATGTAGCTAAATTATAGTTACTGTTATCTTACGTCGGTCTTGCGAGTACAATAAACAAGTTATTGTACTCATTTGCTTCTTAACAAATTTGTTGCGAGGAAGGCGGAGGTGAGCTCCAAGAGCCTTACTTTTGTGCTACGTGTTGCGATTTCTTGACGACTAGCTTGGCGGTCGGTCGAGATGCCTAGGGGTTAAGAGCACCTTGATTGGCTTTGTGTTATAGCCATCTTTATGGCACTTTTGCTTCATTGTTATCTTTTTAATTGTTGCTATTTGGCCTAAGGGCCTCTCTTTTGTAATAGCTATTCCATATTAATATTAACCACGGTTTGTTGCTTATGTTCTATGTGTTGTATGGAATTGATACATTCTTTTGTTGTGAGGTATGTATCTTGCATCAGGGGAGTATACATCTCTCGAACCGAGTTTATTTGGTTGATAATACTAGGGTCAATTGGATGACTAAGTATTATGAGCCTAATAAATATCGAGGAGTCTCTAAAAGTTAGTATCGAGCCGTTATGACCGTAGTAATGCATAAGCAGTAAATCTTTAGGATATTTTGAAAACCTATTTTCAAAGTATAAATGAGTTTTGAAAGCTTAAGTAAATTCTCGGATTTTACTCCTTACCTATCTTAGCTTTCTCTTCTCATCTCACTCTAATTTGAGTTTTAAAAGTTGTTTTCCTCTCTTCCCTTCTACAAAATAGTTGTTATCGATTAATTGGGTTTTGGGAGAACCAATGAGATTGGCAAATTGAAGTGTGAGCTGCCTTCTACAAGGTTTTGAAGTTACAGGAAGTCGGTGATTGACGAGGAGCTTGAATCTGAAAATCTGGACAGCAAGCATCAAATTTCGGACAGCAATCTCAAGGTTTCTAATTAGGATAGATAATGAGAGGTTAATTCAACTAAAACTTGTGGGAATGAAAAGGGTAAGATGTGATACTAGTTAGCTAAGTATCTAACACTTATTTAGCTGCAATAACCTTGCTCTCTAATAGTTTTAGATCTCATCTTACAATCTGATTTTTAACCTTCTCGGTCAATTACTCGTTCATTCAATACGGGTTAGTTGAGTTGAGAAGTTGAGCCTTCCGTTTGGTGTTTCTTTGCTGTTTTAGAGTCTTTTAGAAGCTTTTAAAGTTTAAATAACCGCTGATTTTGGCCTTCGTTTAGGGTGATATTCCATTCCCTAGTCGATCGCTTTTGCTTACCTTAAGGCTTTGTTTTGGGTCTAGTTGCTAACCAAAATTTCTTATATGAGGATGGCGGGCCTTTTCGTGGCGGCCAAGGCGATCGGTGGTCGGACGAGGAGCTTCCTCCTCCTCCGACCATGGCGAGTTCTTCTTGAGATAGGCGCAACCGCGCGGATGTGAGAGAGTTCTCTTGGGCGTCATCGTGCATAACACTCTTGCACTTTCGGAGCTTGAGGATCTGGGCGAGGAATGCCCATCGGCCTCGTGGGGTCTTCTTGAGTTCTTCGTACTCGGCCCCTACCTTTTCGGTCGAGGACCCTTTGGATCGCAGACGATTGGCCGTCTTGTGGGCGTAAACCGCATAGCATTGATGCGGAAACACGAGAAGCGCTGTTACGCATCGCACCGGCTGGAGGTGCGGCTTTGTCTGGTGGGAGAGCTATCTCGCCATGCAGCCGTAGACCACCGTCTCTTGGGAGGAGTTCGTCTTGCCTTCCGTCGGGCTCACATCCTGCCGGCTTGATGGAGATCAAGCGGCGGGGAGTTTCTTCTTGCTCAAGCAAGGCGTAGCTTCGATCATGGAGTATGTCTCTGAGTTCAACCATCTAGCTCGTTATGCTCGAGGATGTAACCTTGATATGGCCATGAGGCCAAGATTGAGGCGTGGCTTGTCAGGAGGCGAAGGACAAGCTATCCATTGCCGACTTTCTGATTTTCAGACCTTGAGTCGACAAGGCCATCGTCGTGAGCATGCGGCTCGAGAGCTTATGGATTCCATAGCGCAAGTGGGAGACCTATAAGACTTCGAGGCCAGTTCTTCCGCCCTCGTTTGGGCGATCTCGAGTACCACTCTCATTCTTGGCGCCCAGGAGTCACCTGCCCTGTTCCTCGTCCTTCATGAGTGTGTCGATCCGTGCACTGCGAGTCAGTGAGTGGCCCCATAACCAGTGCCGGGGTCACATGTTTCTCATGCAACGAAGGGGCATTATGCGAACCAATGCCCTAAGAAGGCGGGCGCGACCCCTCGTCCTAATGGAGGGCGGGCGGGAAGGTGGTGCATCTCGGGACGGAAGATCGTCCGGCTACCCAAGGCGTGGGTAGTGGTCGCGTCAACGCCATCACCGAGAGGAGGCTCGGGAGGCACCGGCGTCGTACTAGGTACACTTTACATTAACTCTCACCACTCTTTGTCTTGTTTGATTCAGGAGCATCTCATTCCTTTGTTTACGAGTCTTTTCTCTTTGTTGGAAGCTTCTTTTCTCTCCATTGTCGGTCCCTTCTCATTAGCTCTCTGGTTCGGAGTTGAGAGTGAATCCGAGTGTAGAGATGTCCCTATCGAGATCGAAGCGTGGGGTTCTTAGCAAACCTTATCCTTCTCCATTCAGCGAGTCTTGATGTGATTCTTGGTATGGATTGGTTGTCTCGGCACATGGGACAAATCGATTGTGCCGAGAAGCTCATCTCTCTATCTAGTTCTTCGGTGGCGAGGTTTGCTTCTCATGAAAAATGCTAGATCCTCATCTCTTCGCACTTGAAGCGAAGCCGCTCGAATATTAGCGAAGTCCCAGCAGTTTGTGACTTTGTTGATGTCTTTCCGCTGATCTTCGGGGATGCCACCGTTCGAGACCTCGAGTTTGTCATTGAGTTGGCTCGGTGCGCCCCTATCTCAAAGAGGCCTTATCGGATGCCACCGAGCGAGTTGGTGGAGTTGAAGAAGCGATTAAGCGAGCTGCAAGAGAAGGGTTTCATTAGCCTAGCTCATCTCCGTGGGGTTGTCCGGCTATCTTCGTTAAGAAGAAGGGCGGTACTTCGCATGTCGTTGATTACCGCCCATAATGAAGTAATGATGAAAACAAGTATCCATTGCCCGCATTGGCGATCTCTTGATCAATTAAGCTGGAGCTCGAGTTTTCTCCAAGATTGATCACGAGTGGGGTATCATCGAGTTAAGTATTCGACTGAGGATATTCCCAAAACGGCGTTCTCTACTACGCTTCGGCTTGTATGAGTACCTTGTCATGTCATTAAACAACAATGCTCTGCCTTGTTCATGAACCTCATGAATTCGGTATTCATGGAGTATTTGGATAAGTTTGTCGTGGTCTTCATCGATGATATTCTTATCTATTCCAAGAGCGAGGAAGAGCATCTGAGAGCATCTGCGGCTTGTGTTAGGCAAGCTACGTGAGCACCATTTGTCTGTGAAGTTGACAAGTCGCGTTACAGTTGAAGGAAGTGGCTTTCTTAGGCCATATTCTTTCGGCGGGGGCGTGGCCGTTGATCCTAACAAGGTCGTGATGTTCTTTCATGGAGTCGACTGTTTGGTCACCGATGTCGCGGAGTTTTCTTGGTTTAGCGGGATATTATCGCGCTTTATCGAGAACTTCTCCAAGATCATGAAGCCGATGTGGAGTTGCTCAAGAAGGACAAGAAGTTCTGTGGTCCGTTGAGTGTGAGAAAGTTTCCAAATACTCAAGAGCGTTTGACCACGCTCTGTTCTTGTTCTTCTGATATCCATCGAAGCCGATATCTTTTGCGATGCTTCTCGTCGAGGCCTCGGTTGTGTCCTTATGCAAGAAGGCAAGGTAGTGGCCTATGCATCAAGACAATTGAGACCTCATGAACTCAACTACCCTACTCATGATTTGGAGTTGGCTGCTGTGATTCATGCACTTAAGATTTGGCGACATTACCTAATCGGTGTCGTTGTGAAGTGTATTCGGATCACAAAAGCCTCAAGTATATTTCACCCAACTGACTGAACCTCGGGCAAAGGAGATGGTTGGAATTGATCAAGGACTATGATATGGTATTCACTACCATCGGGCAAGGCTAATGTAGATTCTTGATCGCTTAATCATAAAGCGCATTGTAATGCCTTAGTGCTCAAGGAGCATTAGCCCTCTCTTCTCGAAGCATTCAGCGTCTCAACTTGGAGATAGTTGAGCATGGATTTCTCATTGCCATGGTTGTGCAACCAACCTTGGTGGATCGGATCAAGTCCGCTCGTGATCGGTTGGGAGTGAGCCACATTAAGGCAAATGTCAAGGCGGAGCGACCAAGTGCTTTTCGAGGATGAGCATGGTGTTGTGAGGTTGAACAGCGCCTGTGGTTCCAAAGGACATGGAGTTGCGAATTTGATCCTCCATGAAGCCCATGATTCGCCATTATCCATTCATCCGGGGCCACAAAGATGTATCAAGATCTCCTTTGAGATTTTGGTGGACCCGAATGAAGAGGAGATGCGAAGTTCGTTCTTAGAGTCGGGCGTATGTAAATCGTGTCAAGGCGAACATCGGCGTCTGCGGGGCTGCTTGACCCTTGCCAATTCTTGGAGTGGAAGTGGGATTCGATCGGCATGGACTTTATCACGGTCTACCCAACCCCAAAGGGAAAGATTCCATTTGGGTTGTCATTGATCGGTTGACTAAAGTGGCGCATTTCTTACTGTCAAGAGCTAAGATTTCTGTTGGTCAATTGGCGACCTCTATGTCTCTCGCATCGTGTGTTTGCGGTGTGCCCAAAACGATCGTCTCGGATCGTGGTTCTCTTTTCACCTCTCGCTTTTGGCATAGTTTGCAAGAGGCCATGGGCACTCATCTTACCTTTAGCACGGCATTTCACCCTCAAAGCGATGGTCGGGCCAGAGAGGTCAACCAAGTTTTGGAAGACATGCTTCGTGCTTGTGTCCTTTCTATGGGAAGCATTGGGAGAAATGCTTGCCATTAGCAAGATTTTCTTATAACAACGACTTCGAGGCCGGTCTCGGCATGGCACCTTTTGAGGCCTTATCACGGGAGAAAGTGTAGAACCCGTTGAATTGGTCGAGACCGGTGAGAGACCTCTCTTTGGCGGACTCAATCAATGAGGCGGCGCCAAGTCCGGCTTATTACGTGGCGTTTGCGCCTGAGCTCAATCGAGCAAAAGAGCTATGCGGATCGCCGTCGGCGTGAGTTACGTTTTGAGCCTAATGACTTTGTTTATCTCAAAGTCTCTCCTTTGAAGGGCCATCAACGTTTGGCGTCGAGGGGCAAGTTGGCTCCTCGATATGTCGGTCCCTACTGCGTTATCGAGAAGAAGAAAGGCTATTGCCTATAAGTTGGAGTTGCCGGTGCACTTGCGGGGTACATGATGTTTTCCATGTGTCCCGGCTTAAGAAGTGCCTCCGTGTTCCAAGCGAGGAAGCTCGTTGGAAACCCTCGATGTCGAGAAGATTTGACCTATCGCGAGCACCTGTTGGCGTGCTCGATGAGTCTGAGCGAAGGACAAGGAATAAGACCATCAAGTTCCTTAAAGTTCGGTGGTCAAACCATTAGAGGATGAGGCTACTTGGGAAAGAAGATGAATGTCTGCGTCGCGGACTATCCATCTTTCTTTCTGGAGTGAGCCAAATCTCGGGATGAGATTTTTGTAAGGGGAGATTTTGTAACATCCCAAATGTATAATTAGGGTTATTCAAGTATAATTATATGTGTAGAAATTAAAACTTTTCTCACATCTTGAAAACCCTAAAATCTCATGTGATTCTTGTCCAAGAGTTGTGTAATCCAAAAACACAAAGCTCTTGTTGACCAAAAGTCAAATTCATTTTCCAATTATCTCAAATCTTGTGCCAAACAATTGGAAATATTTTCCTTTGGTCCAAAAACTGATGTGGGACCCCTCTGAAAAATATCACAAGTTGTAAAACTAGTTTGATAAATTTTGGAGGTAAAACAATCATTTAAACAACCTTAATAAATTTCCTGAGAAAAATGCATTGCATAATAACCTCTGGAAAATTTCTGTAAGGTTAATCATGTTGTCATGCTCCAGTTAAAATTTCATCAAATTTGGAGTTCATTTGCTATCTCAAACAATTCTGCAAAGTCTCAGCTATTAGAAAATTCAATTTCAAAAAGACCTTGTTCCTTGGGCTGGCCATACTCAAACTGGTCGGCCCACCCCTTTGGACCTCCTCGACCTCCTTTCCCACCTTGATGAGGTCGTGGCCGTTGGATCAATCCAGCGCCACGACCTCCCCTCAACACAAAAGACCTTCCCACCTCCTCCCATTGAGGTCCTCTTGACCTCGTGGACCTCCTCGGGTCAGCGTGGGCGTCAAGACCTCCTCATCATGGTTAAACCATCGTGGATCAAGGTCATCCCTGCTGTTGAGGTCGTCCCCGTTGGATCAAATCCTCAAAGACCTCCTCCTTGCAACATATCTCGGTCGAGGTCCTCCCACTGCGTGAGGTCTTGGCCCTTGGATTCAAGATCCACGACCCGACCTCCTCCTCAAATTAAAACCAGATAAGACCTCCCACCTCGTGAGGTCATAGCCCTTGGATCAAAATCTATCCATGACCTCCTCCTCCTTCTCTCCTTTGGACCTCCTTTGCACTCACTTGAGATCAATGGGCCGTTGGGACCACTATTGACGACCTCCTCTGAAAAACCTCACAAATGGTCCTCCGCCTTGTTGAGGTCATAGCCCTTGGATCCAAATCGGAGGCTAAGACCTCCTTTGCTTTGTGTGTGTGACCTCCCACTTTGTGCGTATTAGACCTCGGTGCCCTTGGATTTAATCCAAAGGCCATGACCTCCCCTCGATCTCTTATGTTCGCGTGCGGTTAAGTCCTCACGGAGGTCCGCTTGCGTTGGATGGAGATCAACGCTTTGGACCTCTGTCCATTTCCTCACGTGCGTTTTCACGTTAAGTGAAATCGTGAGGCCAAGACCTCCCACGTTTGATCGTGTGGTGGGACCTCCTCCCGGCCACTTAAAAACATCTTGGTTCAAAATGGGATCCGATGGCGGGACCTCCTCGAGGTCTTATCCAGCGGCCACTAGGACCTCCTGTTCTTCTCCTTCCTCTGGCGCGGGCAAGCTTACGGCGGTGCATTTAATGCATGTCGGCGGGAGAGGTACACTTCATGACTCTTCTTGACCGCATTTAATCTTGGTCGACTTTCCTCCTCAATGGTCGGCCAGAGCTGCCTTGTCATCCCCATGTCTTGTCCTCCATGGACCATGCCATGGGCCAAGCTCACCATGAGCTTAGCCGGTGGTCCAAGACCTCAATTGCCCTAGTATAAAGCCACCCCCACGGGTCCTTTGGCTTCCTTTGCACACCTTCGTCACTTTGCTTACACCCTTGTGTTTGTGAGCTTTAAACCACCTCTCCTTGGCGCCATTGTTGGACTTGAAGCTCCTCGGTGGACAAGGGTCTTGGGTTTTCTCCTTTTCTCTTGCTTCTTTTGTGCCATTCCCTCTGGGACCAAGACCTAACTCGTTTTGGTTTGAACTTTTCTGAGAGTGGACAAAGATGGAGCTTGGAGCTTTGGCGGTGGAGCACCCTCTTCCCCAACTCGGCCACCACCATCCTCGACCTCCTCGGCATCTTAGGACCTCCGGTACCTCCTGATAGTCCTTAGTCTTTGGCACCAGCGTGAATGTTGTTCGCGGAGCTTTATTTGGCACAAGCTTGTTTGTCATGTGAGCTTCTTTTTGCTTTTAGTATTTTGCCGTGAAGGTCACCTCTGTCCTCTCGGCTCATGGCGTTCAAAACCGTCGTCATGCCGTTGAGAGAAGGTCCGTTGGAGTGCGCATGGTTATTGCGGACCGTGGTATCATGGACCTCAGCGGCGAGGCTCTACATCGCGGCGAGACCATTTCTTCAAGCTTCGGGATTTTGTCGGACGTCCGGCGTGTCGTTGTCGTTTTAGGACAAAGATCACGAGTTAATGGTGCTCATCATTGCTCCAATCATTGCAATCATTAGCGTGTCTTAAGCGTCTTAAATCCACCATTTATTGCGCGCCATTAAGACCTCCAGCGCGGACCTCCTCGTGGTCCGCGGCGCATTTATCTCTTGTCCATGTCCAAGCTGCGTGCGTGCGCTAATTCGCTGCTGGGCGTCGGACCTCCTCAGGAGATCTGGGCGTCCAAGACCTCCTTGGCGCAATCTTGGCCGTCGAGACCTCCACGGAGTGCAGTGGCGTTGAGACCTCCTCAGGGACCTCCTCGAGGTCATCTCACCATGAGGACCTCCCTTTGGTGCAGGTCGTTCGGACCTCCCTTCCATGTTGTGGTTCGTTGGATCTTCCATCTCTGGCCACGACCTCCCCTCACCTCGCGCATGTGCGTGGTTAGGAGATCGAGACCTCTGGACCTCCCATGTGCGTGTGTGTTGTCCTCACAGGGAGGTCAGGCCGTTAGATCTGTGATCTGTGGCTCACGACCTCCCATGTCTCTGTGAGTTTAGAAATGTCGATAAATTCTTAAGTATGAGCTGAAATGAGGTAGACTTTAGAATTTCATATCTTTTTCATTTTAAATCCAAATGAGGTCATTCAAATTGTGTTAGCTCTATCTTGAACTTGACTTTAATCCAAAAATGATTGTAAGTTGAGTTCAGCTCCAGAGCACAGATTAGCCACTAGATTTTAAAACTCCCTTTTAAATATACATTCAAATTAATGCTTAGCTTGTAAAATTCATAACTACTGCTCTGTAGGTTGTTTTTGAATGAGACCAACTTTGTTAGCTTCCTCTATTAGTGAACTCACTGTAAAAATTAGATTTGAGCATATTGCTGTTATAGAAATAAGGACTTGTGCATTATAATTTTGTTCAAGTTCTTGTTTTTGAAAAATTATAGAAAGTGCAATATAGCTCCAAATGGGATGAACTCAATTGTGTTATTCATCTCATGAGGTGCTGGTTTCACAGTAAAAATCTCAGCCTCACCACTTTTCTAGAAAATGTTGTCTCATAATTAAATTAGTGAATAGTGCAGTTTGGTATTTTTAGGGCTGAGCAGAGTTGTTTTGCTCATAACTTTTGCATTGAGAATCCAAATCCATTGGTTCTTGTTGCTAAATTCCTAAAATCCTCCTCTTGCTGCAGTAGAAATTTCAGAGGATTTGGAGTTCGTTTGCTGTGTTGTCTTTGTTGCTTTTAAATCGTTCTTATCGGTTCTTTATTGCTTTTTCCGTTAGGGTTAGACATTTGTGGTGATCCATGAGCGACCCTCCATAACAAAGTGACCAGCAACAAGGCAAGCAGTTTGATCATTTCCATCATTGTCCCATTACTTTAAAGCTTACTACTTTGTTTTACTTCTATGTATGCATGCTACTTTGTGTTAAATGTAGCTAGTAATCCTATAGTTGCATAATCTGTAGGAGTTGTTTATCCTCTACTACCAATGAGCCTAGGTTATTAGCTGTGGTTTGAGCTCGTTGGATGAGCTCTTATCACTTAGTAGTTGCGTTTAAACTCTGCTAGACATGTAGCTATCGGTAGTAATGGGCGATCATCGACTTAGTCGATGGTCTTGATCACCTAAAGTATAATTATTCCTCCTATATGTCCAGCACTTGTGCTTTGATTAATTGTAAAGTCAAAAACTGAAAATAAAATGTTGATTTAGACTTGGGCATATTGGATGGATGGTGTGGTTTTGGAATGTGGTAGTATGCTGAGTCCCTAAGGACCGAGTTACTTGCGTCACTAAGAAGCAATGTTGCGTGCTAACCACGAGGGGATATGGGACCTCTCTTGACTAAGTACTTTGGGAGGTGTTAATTATGAGCTGGTTGGTGGGTATGTTTTAATAAAATCTGTGTGTGTGGTGTTGGGAGGGAGCATTGGCGGGCCGGTTAGGGTTGTCTAATGTGTCTTGTCCCGTGGAGTTCTTGACTCGTAATTAGCATAAATCCATTGGAAATGTCTCGTAGGACTTAGCCGTGCGGCACACCAAAAGGTAGTGTGCCTAAAGGAAAGGCGATGCAGGCGTGTGGGTACATTGGTACACCCTGCGAGGGGATAAAACTATTGAATAGCCTCGTCTAGGTTATGGACATGCTTGGAAGCGCCCGTAAGAACTAGACTCAACCATTTAATTAAAACTTGACATGGTTGGTATGAATGGATAATTCATACTATTGTTGTGGTGGCTTGGGTTAGTCACTTCGAGGATGTTCTTGTTGTTGATATTATGTTATTATCTCGTTGTTATTTCAACAATTACAAATGCTTTATCAAATTGCCTTAAATCTATTATGTTATTGCAAATGGAACTTGCTTTATGCTAAATGTAAGTCAAAGCTCCATCCACTTAATTAAAGCTTGCATGTAGCTAAATTATAGTTACATTATCTTACGTCGATCTTGCGAGTACAATAAACAAGTTATTGTACTCATTTGCTTCTTAACAAATTTGTTGCGGAGGGGCGGAGGTGAGCTCCAAGAGCCTTACTTACATGCCACGTGTTGCGGTTTCTTGACGACTAGCTTGGCGGTCGGTCGAGATGCCTAGGGTTAAGAGCACCTTGATTGGCTTTGTGTTATAGCCATCTTTATGGCACTTTTGCTTCATTGTGTATTCTTTAACTTATTGCTATTTGGCCTAAGGGCCTCTCTTTTGTAATAGCTATTCCATTTTAATATTAACTTCTCGTTTGTTGCTTATGTACTATGTGTTGTATGGAATTGATACATTCTTTTGTTGTGAGTATGTATCTTGCGTGCAGGGAGTATACATCTCTCGAAACAGTTTATTTGGTTGATAATACTAGGGTCAATTGGATGACTAAGTATTATGAGCCTAATAAATGTCGAGGATCTCACACCGACACTAAAACAGGATCCCATCGAACTCGAAGTTAAGCGTGCTTGGCGAGTAGTACTAGGATGGGTGACCTCCTGGGAAGTCCTCGTGTTGCATCCCTCCTTTTTGCTCTTTTAGGCGAGCGTCACGAGAATTTTTTTTTTTGCTTGAGAGAGAATCTTGGTGCATGTGCTGGCCAGTAGAATAGGTGTTAACTTCTTGTTGCTTGGCGCTTGCGTGGGCCCTTGCCGTCATGGAAACATGAGGTTGGGGGCGGAGGAGTTAAGAGGCGAGGGATGGGCAACATGTCGGATGCGATCATACCGACACTAAAGCAGGATCCCGCGAAACTCGAAGTTAAGCGTGCTTGGCGAGAGTAGTACTAGGATGGGTGACCTCCTGGGAAGTCCTCGTGTTGCATCCCTCCTTTTTGCTCTTTTAGGGCGAGCGTCACGAGAATTTTTTTTTTTGCTTGAGAGAATCTTGGTGCGTGCAGTGGTAGAATAGGTGTTAACTTCTTGTTGCTTGGCGCTTGTATGGGCCCCCATGCCGTCATGGAAACATGAGGTTGGGGGCGGAGGGAGTTAAGAGGCGGGGATGGGCAACATGTGGGATGCGATCATACCGGCACTAAACCGGATCCCATTAGAACTCGAAGTTAAGCGTGCTTGGCGAGTAGTACTAGGATGGGTGACCTCTGAGGAAGTCCTCGTGTTGCATCCTCCTTTTTGCTCTTTTAGGCGAGCGTCACGGGAAATTTTTTTTTTTGCTTGAGAGAATCTTGGTGCGTGCCTGTGGTAGAATAGGTGTTAACTTCTTGTTGCTTGGCGCGTAGCGTGGGCCTGCGCCGTCATGGAAACATGAGGTTGGGGGCGGAGGAGTTAAGGGGCGGGGATGGGCAACATGTGGGATCGATCATACCGGCACTAAAGCAGGGATCCCATCGAACTCGAAGTTAAGCGTGCTTGGCGAGAGTAGTACTAGGATGGGTGACCTCTGGGAAGTCCTCGTGTTGCATCCTCCTTTTTGCTCTTTTAGGCGAGCGTCACGAAAATTTTTTTTTTTGCTGCTGAGAATCTTGGGTGCGTGCAGTGATAGTAGAATAGGTGTTAACTTCTTGTTGCTTGGCGCGTGTGGCATGCCGTCATGGAAACATGAGGTTGGGGGCGGAGGGAGTTAAGGGGCGGGGATGGGCAACATGTGGGATGCGATCATACCGGCACTAAAGCACGGATCCCATCGAACTCGAAGTTAAGCGTGCTTGGCGAGAGTAGTACTAGGATGGGTGACCTCTGAGGAAGTCCTCGTGTTGCATCCTCCTTTTTGCTCTTTTAGGCGAGCGTCACGGGAATTTTTTTTTTTTTGAGAGAAATCTGGTGCGTGCAGTGATAGAATAGGTGTTAACTTCTTGTTGCGGCGCCCGTAGCGTGGGCCTTGCCGTCATGGAAACATGAGGTTGGGGGCGGAGGGAGTTAAGGGGCGGGGATGGGCAACATGTCGGATGCGATCATACCGGCACTAAAGCAGGATCCCTTCGAACTCGAAGTTAAGCGTGCTTGGCGAGAGTAGTACTAGGATGGGTGACCTCTGGGAAGTCCTCGTGTTGCATCCTCCTTTTTGCTCTTTTAGGCGAGCGTCACGAAATTTTTTTTTTTTGCTTGAGAGGAATCTTGGTGCGTGCTGCAGTAGAATAGGTGTTAACTTCTTGTTGCTTGGCGCGTAGCGTGGGCCTTGCCGTCATGGAAACATGAGGTTGGGGGCGGAGGAGTTAAGGGGCGGGGATGGGCAACATGTCGGATCACGATCATACCGGCACTAAAGCACGGATCCCATCGAACTCGAAGTTAAGCGTGCTTGGCGAGTAGTACTAGGATGGGTGACCTCTGGGAAGTCCTCGTGTTGCATCCTCCTTTTTGCTCTTTTAGGCGGAGCGTCACGAAATTTTTTTTTCTTTGCTTGAGAGAATCTTGGGTGCGTGCAGTGAGTAGAATAGGTGTTAACTTCTTGTTGCTTGGCGCCTAGCGTGGGCCATGCCGTCATGGAAACATGAGGTTGGGGGCGGAGGGAGTTAAGAGGCGGGGATGGGCAACATGTGGGATGCGATCATACCGGCACTAAAGCAGGATCCCATCGAACTCGAAGTTAAGCGTGCTTGGCGAGAGTAGTACTAGGATGGGTGACCTCTGGGAAGTCCTCGTGTTGCATCCTCCTTTTGCTCTTTTAGGCGAGCGTCACGAGAATTTTTTTTTTCTGGGGTGCGTGCCGCAATAGAATAGGTGTTAACTTCTTGTTGCTTGGCGCGCGTGGGCGTAGCCGCCGTCATGGAAACATGAGGTTGGGGACGGAGGGAGTTAAGGGGCGGGGATGGGCAACATGTGGGATGCGATCATACCGGCACTAAAGCAGGATCCCATCGAACTCGAAGTTAAGCGTGCTTGGGCGAGTAGTACTAGGATGGGTGACCTCTGGGAAGTCCTCGTGTTGCATCCCTCCTTTTTGCTCTTTTAGGCGAGCGTCACGAAATTTTTTTTTTGCTTGCGAGAGAATCTTGGTGCGTGCCTGCAGTGAGAATAGGTGTTAACTTCTTGTTGCTTGGCCGTAGCGTGGGCCCTTGCCGTCATGGAAACATGAGGTTGGGGGCGGAGGGAGTTAAGGGGCGGGGATGGGCAACATGTCGGATGCGATCATACCGGCACTAAAGCAGGATCCCATCGAACTCGAAGTTAAGCGTGCTTGGCGAGTAGTACTAGGATGGGTGACCTCTGGGAAGTCCTCGTGTTGCATCCTCCTTTTTGCTCTTTTAGGCGAGCGTCACGAAAATTTTTTTTCTTTGCTTGAGAGAATCTTGGTGCGTGCGTGCAATGATAGAATAGGTGTTAACTTCTTGTTGCTTGGCGCTTGTAGCGTGGGCCTTGCCGTCATGGAAACATGAGGTTGGGGGCGGAGGAGTTAAGAGGCGGGGGATGGGCAACATGTCGGATGCGATCATACCGGCACTAAAAGCCGGATCCCAGAACTCGAAGTTAAGCGTGCTTGGGCGAGTAGTACTAGGATGGGTGACCTCTGGGAAGTCCTCGTGTTGCATCCCTCCTTTTGCTCTTTTAGGCGAGCGTCACGGGAATTTTTTTTTTTTTGCTTGAGAGAATCTTGGGTGCACATGCAGCCAGTAGAATAGGTGTTAACTTCTTGTTGTTGTGCCGCGTGGGCCATGCCGTCATGGAGGCATGAGGTTGGGGGCGGAGGGAGTTAAGGGGTCAGGGGATGGGCAACATGTCGGATGCGATCATACCGGCACTAAAGCAGGATCCCATCGAACTCGAAGTTAAGCGTGCTTGGCGAGAGTAGTACTAGGATGGGTGACCTCTGGGAAGTCCTCGTGTTGCATCCCTCCTTTTGCTCTTTTAGGCGAGCGTCACGGGAATTTTTTTTTCTTTGCTTGAGAGAGAATCTTGGTGCGTGCGTGCACCGGTAGAATAGGTGTTAACTTCTTGTTGCTTGGCGCTTGTGCGTGGGCCTTGGCCGTCATGGAAGCATGAGGTTGGGGGCGGAGGAGTTAAGGGGCGGGGATGGGCAACATGTTGGATCGATCATACCGGCACTAAAGCAGGATCCCATCGAACTCGAAGTTAAGCGTGCTTGGCGAGAGTAGTACTAGGATGGGTGACCTCCTGGGAAGTCCTCGTGTTGCATCCCTCCTTTTTGCTCTTTTAGGCGAGCGTCACGAAATTTTTTTTTTCTTTGCTTGAGAGAATCTTTGCGTGCGTGCCTGTGATAGAATAGGTGTTAACTTCTTGTTGCTTGGCGCGCGTGGGCCTTGCAGTCATGGAAACATGAGGTTGGGGCGGAGGGAGTTAAGGGGCGGGGATGGGCAACATGTCGGATGCGATCATACCGACACTAAAGCACGGATCCCATCGAACTCGAAGTTAAGCGTGCTTGGCGAGAGTAGTACTAGGATGGGTGACCTCTGGGAAGTCCTCGTGTTGCATCCTCCTTTTTGCTCTTTTAGGCGAGCGTCACGAAATTTTTTTTTTGAATGCGGTCTGCGTGCACTTCTTGAGAGAATCTGGTGTGTGCGTGCAGTGAATAGGTGTTAACTTCTTGTTGCTTGTGAGCCTTGGCAGCCCTGCCTTTTAGTCATGGAAACATGAGGTTGGGGGCGGAGGGAGTTAAGGGGCGGGGATGGGCAACATGTCGGATCACGATCATACCGGCACTAAAGCACGGATCCCATCGAACTCGAAGTTAAGCGTGCTTGGCGAGAGTAGTACTAGGATGGGTGACCTCTGAGGAAGTCCTCGTGTTGCATCCTCCTTTTTGCTCTTTTAGGCGAGCGTCACGAAATTTTTTTTTTTGCTTGAGAGAATCTTGGGTGCGTGCGTGCAATGATAGAATAGGTGTTAACTTCTTGTTGCTTGGCGCGTGTGCGTGGGCCCGTTGTCATGGAAACATGAGGTTGGGGGCGGAGGGAGTTAAGGGGCGGGGATGGGCAACATGTCGGATGCGATCATACCGGCACTAAAGCACGGATCCCATTAGAACTCGAAGTTAAGCGTGCTTGGCGAGAGTAGTACTAGGATGGGTGACCTCTGAGGAAGTCCTCGTGTTGCATCCTCCTTTTTGCTCTTTTAGGCGAGCGTCACGGGAATTTTTTTTTTCTTCTGCTTGAGAGAATCTTGGGTGCATGTGCAGCGTGATGTAGAATAGGTGTTAACTTCTTGTTGCTTGCGTAGCGCATCCTCCTTTTTGCTCTTTTAGGCCTTGCCGTCACGGGAGAGCATGAGGTGTTAACTTCTTGTTGCAACATGAGAGAGAATCCCACTAAAGCAGGATCCATCGAACTCGAAGTTAAGCGTGCTTGGCGAGAGTAGTACTAGGATGGGTGACCTCTGGGAAGTCCTCGTGTTGCATCCTCCTTTTTGCTCTTTTAGGCGAGCGTCACGGGAATTTTTTTTTCTTGCTGCTGAGAGGAATCTTGGTGCGTGCGTGCAGCCGGTAGAATAGGTGTTAACTTCTTGTTGCTTGGCGTGGCGTGGGCCCTTGCCGTCATGGAGAGCATGAGGTTGGGGGCGGAGGGAGTTAAGAGGCGGGGATGGGCAACATGTGGGATGCGATCATACCGGCACTAAAGCAGGATCCCATCGAACTCGAAGTTAAGCGTGCTTGGCGAGAGTAGTACTAGGATGGGTGACCTCTGGGAAGTCCTCGTGTTGCATCCTCCTTTTTGCTCTTTTAGGCGAGCGTCACGAATTTTTTTTTTGCGTGAGAGAATCTTGGGTGCGTGTTAACTTCTTGTTGCGGCGCTCGTGGGGCTGCAGTGGAAACATGAGGTTGGGGCGGAGGGAGTTAAGGTGGCGAGGATGGGCAACATGTCGGATGCGATCATACCGGCACTAAAGCACGGATAGTACTAGGAGGTGTTAACTTCTTGTTGCTCTGCGGATGCGCTTCTTGTTCTTGGCTTGTAGCGTGGGCCTTGGCCGTCATGGATAGCATGAGGTTGGGGGCGGAGGGAGTTAAGAGGCGGGGATGGGCAACATGTCGGATGCGATCATACCGGCACTAAAGCAGGATCCCATCGAACTCGAAGTTAAGCGTGCTTGGCGAGTAGTACTAGGATGGGTGACCTCTGAGGAAGTCCTCGTGTTGCATCCTCCTTTTTGCTCTTTTAGGCGAGCGTCACGAAATTTTTTTTTTGCTTGAGAGGAATCTTGGTGCGTGCCTGCCAGTAGAATAGGTGTTAACTTCTTGTTGCTTGTGGCTGCGTGGGCCCTGGCCGTCATGGAAACATGAGGTTGGGGGCGGAGGGGAGTTAAGGGGCCAGGGGATGTGCAACATGTCGGATGCGATCATACCAGCACTAAAGCACCGGATCCCATCAGAACTCCGAAGTTAAGCAAGGATGGGTGACCTCCTGGGAAGTCCTCGTGTTGCACCCCTCCTTTTTGCTCTTTTAGGCCAGAACGTCACGAAATTTTTTTTTTTTGCTTGAGAGGAATCTTGGGTGCGTGCAGTAGAATAGGTGCTGCAGTGGTAGAATAGGTGTTAACTTCTTGTTGCTTGCGCGTGTGCGTGGGCCATGCCGTCATGGAGAGCATGAGGTTGGGGACGGAGGGAGTTAAGGGGGCAGGGGATGGGCAACATGTCGGATGCGATCATACCAGCACTAAAGCACCGGATCCCATCAGAACTCCGAAGTTAAGCGTGCTTGGCGAGAGTAGTACTAGGATGGGTGACCTCTGAGGAAGTCCTCGTGTTGCATCCTCCTTTTTGCTCTTTTAGGCGAGCGTCACGTTTTTTTTTTCTTGAGAATCTTTTTGCGTGCCAGTGATAGAATAGGTGTTAACTTCTTGTTGCTTGGCGCCCTTGCGTGGGCCCTGCATGTAGTCATGGAAGCATGAGGTTGGGGCGGAGGGAGTTAAGGGGCGGGGATGGGCAACATGTGGGATCGATCATACCGGCACTAAAGCAGGATCCCATCGAACTCGAAGTTAAGCGTGCTTGGCGAGAGTAGTACTAGGATGGGTGACCTCTGGGAAGTCCTCGTGTTGCATCCTCCTTTTTGCTCTTTTAGGCGAGCGTCACGGGAATTTTTTTTTTTTTGCTTGAGAGAATCTTGGGTGCGTGTGCAATGGTGAGAATAGGTGTTAACTTCTTGTTGCGGCGCGTGCGTGGGCCCTTGCCGTCATGGAAACATGAGGTTGGGGGCGGAGGAGTTAAGAGGCGGGGATGGGCAACATGTCGGATGCGATCATACCGGCACTAAAGCAGGATCCCATCGAACTCGAAGTTAAGCGTGCTTGGCGAGAGTAGTACTAGGATGGGTGACCTCTGGGAAGTCCTCGTGTTGCATCCTCCTTTTTGCTCTTTTAGGCGAGCGTCACGAAATTTTTTTTTCTGCTTGAGAGGAATCTTGGGTGCGTGCCTGTAGAATAGGTGTTAACTTCTTGTTGCTTGCGCGCGTTGTGTGGGCCCTTGCCGTCATGGAAAGCATGAGGTTGGGGCGGAGGGAGTTAAGAGGCGGGGATGGGCAACATGTGGGATGCGATCATACCGGCACTAAAGCACGGATCCCATCGAACTCGAAGTTAAGCGTGCTTGGGCGAGTAGTACTAGGATGGGTGACCTCTGGGAAGTCCTCGTGTTGCATCCTCCTTTTTGCTCTTTTAGGCGAGCGTCACGAGAATTTTTTTTTTCTTGCTTGAGAGAATCTGGGGTGCGTGCTGCAATGGTAGAATAGGTGTTAACTTCTTGTTGCTTGGCCGCGCGTGGGCCTTGCCGTCATGGAGAACATGAGGTTGGGGGCGGAGGAGTTAAGGGGCGGGGGATGGGCAACATGTCGGATGCGATCATACCGGCACTAAAGCACGGATCCCATCGAACTCGAAGTTAAGCGTGCTTGGGCGAGAGTAGTACTAGGATGGGTGACCTCTGGGAAGTCCTCGTGTTGCATCCCTCCTTTTTTTCTCTTTTAGGCGAGCGTCACGAGGAATTTTTTTTTCTTTGCTTGAGAGGAATCTGGGTGCTGCGTGCAAATGATAGAATAGGTGTTAACTTCTTGTTGCTTGCGCCCGTGGCGTGGGCCCAGCGCCGTCATGGAAACATGAGGTTGGGGGCGGAGGGAGTTAAGGGGCGAGGATGGGCAACATGTGGGATGCGATCATACCGACACTAAAGCACGGATCCCATCGAACTCGAAGTTAAGCGTGCTTGGCGAGAGTAGTACTAGGATGGGTGACCTCCTGGGAAGTCCTCGTGTTGCATCCCTCCTTTTTGCTCTTTTAGGCGAGCGTCACGAATTTTTTTTTTTTGCTTGCGAGAGGAATCTTGGGTGCGTGCAGTGTGAGAAGAATAGGTGTTAACTTCTTGTTGCTTGGCGGCAGGGCGTGGGCCCGTGTTGCATCCCTCCTTTGTCATGGAAAGCATGAGGTTGGGGGCGGAGGAGTTAAGTTAAGGGGCGGGGGATGGGCAACATGTCGGATGCGATCATACCGGCACTAAAGCTACAGGATCCCATCGAACTCGAAGTTAAGCGTGCTTGGCGAGAGTAGTACTAGGATGGGTGACCTCTGGGAAGTCCTCGTGTTGCATCCTCCTTTTTGCTCTTTTTTGGCGGGCGAGCGTCACGGGGAATTTTTTTTTTGCTTGAGAGAATCTTGGGTGCGTGCACCCTCCTTTTTGAGTAGAATAGGTGTTAACTTCTTGTTGCGCGCTTGTAGCGTGTGGGCCATGTAGTCATGGAAACATGAGGTTGGGGCGGAGGGAGTTAAGAGGCGGGGATGGGCAACATGTGGGATGCGATCATACCGGCACTAAAGCCGGATCCCATCGAACTCGAAGTTAAGCGTGCTTGGCGAGAGTAGTACTAGGATGGGTGACCTCCTGGGAAGTCCTCGTGTTGCATCCCTCCTTTTTGCTCTTTTAGGCGAGCGTCCGAGAAATTTTTTTTTCTTGCGTGAGAGAATGGGTGCTGCGTGCACATGGTAGAATAGGTGTTAACTTCTTGTTGCGCGCTTGTAGCGTAGGCCTTTGCCGTCATGGAAACATGAGGTTGGGGGCGGAGGAGTTAAGGGGCGGGGATGGGCAACATGTCGGATCGCGATCATACCGACACTAAAGCAGGATCCCATCGAACTCAAAGTTAAGCGTGCTTGGGCGAGTAGTACTAGGATGGGTGACCTCCTGGGAAGTCCTCGTGTTGCATCCCTCCTTTTTGCTCTTTTAGGCCAGAACGTCACGGGGAATTTTTTTTTTTTGCTTGAGAGGAATCTGCGGTGCGTGCAATGGTAGAATAGGTGTTAACTTCTTGTTCTTGTGCATGTGGCTTGGGCCTGTAGCAAGTCATGGAAACATGAGGTTGGGGGCGGAGGGAGTTAAGAGGCGGGGATGGGCAACATGTCGGATGCGATCATACCGGATCACTAAAGTTAAGCAGGATCCCATCGAACTCGAAGTTAAGCGTGCTTGGCGAGTAGTACTAGGATGGGTGACCTCTGGGAAGTCCTCGTGTTGCATCCTCCTTTTGCTCTTTTAGGCGAGCGTCACGGGAATTTTTTTTTTCTTGAATAGAATAGGTGTTAACTTCTTGTTCTTGAGAGGAATCTTGAGGTGCGTGCGGAGGGAGTTAAGAGGGTAGAATAGGTGTTAACTTCTTGTTGCTTGCGCCTTTAAGCGTGGGCCTGGCAGTCATGGAGAGCATGAGGTTGGGGGCGGAGGAGTTAAGGGGCAGGGGATGGGCAACATGTCGGATGCGATCATACCAGCACTAAAGCACCGGATCCCCGAACTCCGAAGTTAAGCGTGCTTGGCGAGAGTAGTACTAGGATGGGTGACCTCTGAGGAAGTCCTCGTGTTGCATCCTCCTTTTTTGCTCTTTTAGGCGAGAGCGTCACGAATTTTTTTTTCTTTGCTTGAGAGGAATCTGGGTGCGTGCCGCAGTGATAAGAATAGGTGTTAACTTCTTGTTCTTGGCGCTTGTGTGGGCCCAGCGCCGTCATGGAAACATGAGGTTGGGGCGGAGGGAGTTAAGGGGTCAGGGGATGGGCAACATGTCGGATGCGATCATACCGGCACTAAAGCAGGATCCCATCGAACTCGAAGTTAAGCGTGCTTGGGCGAGAGTAGTACTAGGATGGGTGACCTCTGAGGAAGTCCTCGTGTTGCATCCCTCCTTTTTGCTCTTTTAGGAGAGCGTCACGCAGAATTTTTTTTCTTGTGCGAGAGAATCTTGGGTGCGTGCCTGCCCGTAGAATAGGTGTTAACTTCTTGTTCTTGGCGCTGCGTGGGCCATGCCGTCATGGAAACATGAGGTTGGGGACGGAGGAGTTAAGAGGCGGGGATGGGCAACATGTCGGATGCGATCATACCGACACTAAACACGGATCCCATCGAACTCGAAGTTAAGCGTGCTTGGGCGAGAGTAGTACTAGGATGGGTGACCTCTGGGAAGTCCTCGTGTTGCATCCTCCTTTTTGCTCTTTTTAGGCGAGCGTCACGAAATTTTTTTTTTTTTTGCGAGAGAATCTTGGTGCTGCGTGCAATGACAGAGAATAGGTGTTAACTTCTTGTTCTTGGCGCTTGTATGCGTGGGCCGGAGGGAGTTAAGGGGAGGATGGGCAACATGGGATCGATCATAGCACTAGTCATGGAAACATGAGGTTGGGGGCGGAGGGAGTTAAGGGGCGGGGATGGGCAACATGTGGGATGCGATCATACCGGCACTAAAGCACGGATCCCTCGAGAACTCGAAGTTAAGCGTGCTTGGCGAGAGTAGTACTAGGATGGGTGACCTCTGGGAAGTCCTCGTGTTGCATCCTCCTTTTTGCTCTTTTAGGCGAGCGTCACGAATTTTTTTTTTCTTTGCTTGAGAGAATCTGCGTGCTGCGTGCAATGATAGAATAGGTGTTAACTTCTTGTTGCTTGGCGCCAACGCGCTTGTAGCGTGGGCCTGCCGTCATGGAAACATGAGGTTGGGGGCGGAGGAGTTAAGGGGCGGGGATGGGCAACATGTCGGATGCGATCATACCGACACTAAAGCACGGATCCCATCGAACTCGAAGTTAAGCGTGCTTGGCGAGAGTAGTACTAGGATGGGTGACCTCTGGAAGTCCTCGTGTTGCATCCTCCTTTTTGCTCTTTTTAGGCGAGCGTCACGGGAATTTTTTTTTGCTTGCGAGAGAATCCGGTGCGTGCTGCAATGAGTAGAATAGGTGTTAACTTCTTGTTGCTTGCAGCCCATGGCGTGGGCCTTGCCGTCATGGAAACATGAGGTTGGGGAGCGGAGGAGTTAAGGGGCGGGGATGGGCAACATGTGGGATCGATCATACCGGCACTAAAGCCGGATCCCATCGAACTCGAAGTTAAGCGTGCTTGGCGAGTAGTACTAGGATGGGTGACCTCTGAGGAAGTCCTCGTGTTGCATCCTCCTTTTTGCTCTTTTAGGCGAGCGTCACGAGAATTTTTTTTTTTTGCTTGAGAGAATGAGAATGGGTGCGTGCAGTGGTAGAATAGGTGTTAACTTCTTGTTCTTGTGGCCGCGTGGGCCTTGCCGTCATGGAAACATGAGGTTGGGGGCGGAGGAGTTAAGGGGCGGGGATGGGCAACATGTCGGATCGATCATACCGGCACTAAAGCAGGATCCCATCGAACTCGAAGTTAAGCGTGCTTGGCGAGAGTAGTACTAGGATGGGTGACCTCTGGGAAGTCCTCGTGTTGCATCCTCCTTTTTTGCTCTTTTAGGCGAGCGTCCGCGGGAATTTTTTTTTTCTTTGCTTGAGAGATGCGGTGCTGCGTGCCGGTGTGTAGAATAGGTGTTAACTTCTTGTTGCTTGGCGTAGGCGTGGGCCGTGGCCGTCATGGAGAGCATGAGGTTGGGGCGGAGGGAGTTAAGAGGCGGGGATGGGCAACATGTCGGATCACGATCATACCGGCACTAAAGCAGGGATCCCATCGAACTCGAAGTTAAGCGTGCTTGGCGAGAGTAGTACTAGGATGGGTGACCTCTGAGGAAGTCCTCGTGTTGCATCCTCCTTTTTGCTCTTTTTAGGCGAGCGTCCGCGGGAATTTTTTTTTTGCTTGAGAGGAATCTTAGGTGCGTGCAATGATAGAATAGGTGTTAACTTCTTGTTGCGGCGCCTTGTGCGTGGGCCCAGCGCCGTCATGGAAACATGAGGTTGGGGGCGGAGGAGTTAAGAGGCGGGGATGGGCAACATGTCGGATGCGATCATACCGGCACTAAAGCACGGATCCCATCGAACTCGAAGTTAAGCGTGCTTGGCGAGAGTAGTACTAGGATGGGTGACCTCTGGGAAGTCCTCGTGTTGCATCCTCCTTTTTGCTCTTTTAGGCGAGCGTCACGAAATTTTTTTCTTCTTGTGAGAGAATCTTTTCGTGCACGTGCAGTAGAATAGGTGTTAACTTCTTGTTGCTTGTAGCGTGGGCCTTGCCGTCATGGAAACATGAGGTTGGGGGCGGAGGAGTTAAGGGGCGGGGATGGGCAACATGTCGGATGCGATCATACCGGCACTAAAGCAGGATCCCATCGAACTCGAAGTTAAGCGTGCTTGGCGAGAGTAGTACTAGGATGGGTGACCTCTGGGAAGTCCTCGTGTTGCATCCTCCTTTTTGCTCTTTTAGGCGAGCGTCACGGGAATTTTTTTTTCTTTGCTTGAGAGGAATCTTTGATTGCCGTGCAAATGATAGAATAGGTGTTAACTTCTTGTTGCTTGGCGTGAGGCCCATGCAGTCATGGAAACATGAGGTTGGGGGCGGAGGGAGTTAAGGGGGGGGGGATGGGCAACATGTGGGATCACGATCATACCGACACTAAAGCACGGATCCCATCGAACTCGAAGTTAAGCGTGCTTGGGCGAGTAGTACTAGGATGGGTGACCTCTGAGGAAGTCCTCGTGTTGCATCCCTCCTTTTTGCTCTTTTAGGCGAGCGTCACGGGAAATTTTTTTTTCTGCTTGAGAGGAATCTTGAATGCGTGCAGCCAGTAGAATAGGTGTTAACTTCTTGTTGCGCGCCGTAGCGTGGGCCGCTGCCGTCATGGAAACATGAGGTTGGGGGCGGAGGGAGTTAAGGGGCGGGGATGGGCAACATGTCGGATCACGATCATACCACCGCACTAAACACGGATCCCATCGAACTCGAAGTTAAGCGTGCTTGGGCGAGAGTAGTAGTACTAGGATGGGTGACCTCTGGGAAGTCCTCGTGTTGCATCCCTCCTTTTTGCTCTTTTAGGCGAGCGTCACGGAAATTTTTTTCTTGCTTGAGAGGAATCTGGGCTGCGTGCTGCCAGTAGAATAGGTGTTAACTTCTTGTTGCGGCGTTGCGTGCGCAGGCCAGCGCCGTCATGGAAGCATGAGGTTGGGGGCGGAGGAGTTAAGGGGCGGGGATGGGCAACATGTCGGATCGATCATACCGGCACTAAAGCAGGATCCCATCGAACTCGAAGTTAAGCGTGCTTGGCGAGAGTAGTACTAGGATGGGTGACCTCTGGGAAGTCCTCGTGTTGCATCCTCCTTTT
>JAYEVD010000721.1:0-76427 GCA_036346405.1 Phyllostachys edulis | reverse complement strand
GAATAGTTCTGTTTGGAAACCTAAATCTGCGAAAGCACATGGATTTGACCAACATTTGTAGACTAACAATCCTAATCTTGATGAATCTGAACACTAATCCGATGGATAATTTTAGAATAGAAAGAGGTTAAAGAAAGCATTTGGCTAAGCAACAATTTTCCCCAACAATATCACGCTACGTAGGCTAGCAATCAACGGTGTAGGCAAGTAATACCAAATTAGATCTAAGAACACCCTAACAAAAAACATCTACATGAGCACAGAACTAGATCAAGGCATCGGATCGAGGCACCATCAAGATGAATCACCCCCATAGGCTCGACGTATTGCCCGCCTTGAGGAACCTCGCGATCCCGCCCTATTGTGGCTATCGCAGCCTTGGAGCTCTCGACGTCACTGCCGGAGATGGGGAGAGGAACTCCACCTGGTTCGCTGTGAACGCATTTATGATCAAGATTTTCCTCAACCGCAGAAAGTTGATTTGAGACGCCGACGCGGCAAGATTTGTGTGGCTTCCCAGGAGGCGGTGACGTGAGCGCCGACGGTATGTGGGCCCGAGGTGGCATTTTATAACACCCAAAATTTTCAATTTTAAGGTTAAAAATAAATTTTAATTACTTTCCTTGAGTTTTCAGATTTTCTAGAATTTTAAAAGCTTTTTCCTATTTATTTTTAAAGCCAAAATAAATTACCTACAAAATTAAATACCAATGTTGAGTTGAAAATATTTTATTTAGGTCAAGAATATCTCAGGGAATTTCTGTGAATTTTTCCTTATTTTTGGACTTTATTTGCTATTTTCTAGAGCTAAATTGAATTAACTGAAATTTTGAAATTGGTAAATCAATCAAAATTCAGAATTTGAATTCAGGTCAATCTTTTCTACCATCTACTATTTTCACGCATACTACTCGCCTAGCTCTCACCCACCTCCCCGCCTCCTCCCTCCACTCACCGCCATGTGGCCGGCTTGGCAGCCTTCTCTCCTACTCACTCTCTCCCGAGAGCAATCGCCAGCCACAGGTCCACGCAGTATGGGTGCCTCTAACGCTGCTCGCCGCCCACCGGATTTGGCGCCCATGGTTTCACCTCCGTGTCCATGCCTTGCCCATCCTCGCCTTGCACAAGACGCCAGATCCTTACGCTTCTTGCCTCAAGGCTCTTCCTACGGCGTCTATGTGCCATGGCGTCTACAAGTGCATTCACGCCCTCGTGCTCTCCATCATCTGCCCTTTGCTATAAGATGGCCACCGCTCCCGCCAACTCTGACCACCCCTATCACCCTATTTCCTCCTCCTCCGAAGACCCAATCGTGTAACGATCCATACTAAGCTACTTTTGCAGCTCACCAACCCGAACGCCACCTTGCCTGCTGACCGCATGTAGCCCTACTCCCCAACAATCAAGGCTACTGGAGCGCCCTAGCTCAATAGAGGCATTCCCTCCATCAATTTGGGGAATACCCCACCCGAGTAGCTCTCAAGCAGTTTCCTCCACTGATCCAAATGAATCACGCCTCACGTGCTGCCGCACCAACTCAAGTGAGTATCTATCCTATTCCCACTTACCCAAGCATCAAGTGGCCTTACTACTCCTTCTTCTCACCATCCACGCAGGCTTCCTCCTCAGAGCTGCCGCCACGAAGACCTCCCTCAAGGCCACCGCCGACTCACGACACCACCAACCTCCGCCCCTTGGCTTTCTCCAACCCATCTGGTAAGCTCCCCACGCCCCATGGCTACTCATGCTCCCACCGGTTTCTCCCTAACTCTCTCAGCGCCGCCTCTTTCCACTCCAATGGTCACGCCACCGCCCACATCCTCCCGGCCGCCAAAGTGCCACCGAGCCGCACTAAGTCCCACCTCATGCCTCGCCTCACTCGGTCCCATTTTAGCTATTCACGATCAGCTGGCCGCTCATCCACTAGCCACTCAGCTCCACCCCAAGCCTCCCGCAGCCTCCCCCTGCTCCTCATTTGCTCCCCGTTAACTCTATGTGTTTCTCCAGAATCGACCATGAAACCACTGTAAACAACCATACGATGCTAACAAAATTTTGTAGCAGATGTAGTTGAGTCACTCAAGTGAGTTAACAAATCTGAGGTTTGAGTTTGAAGAAAATTTAGTTAGTATCAATTCATTTCGTGGATTGGTTTGTGTTGTTTATTGTAACTTTTATGAACAAAAAAGTGTTAGATGAGAATCTGGAAGACTTAAGATAATTGGGATGTTTAGACTTTTGCAGAGGGCAAATGACCTTGAGTTAACACAGGTAGTTAGGAATTGTAGGGATTCAATTAGCCTTTGAACTATTATCCAACCTACAGACAACTCAAGGTCAAAAACAAACATGAATGTGATTAGCCAAAACTAACCGAAAACACTCTAATATGAAAAACAATCAAGTTGGTAAGCTAGTTAGTTAAGTGATTAGCAAACAAAATGAGATGATTAACCTAGGTAACTAGAGGTTAACTAAAAATAAACCGCTTCCTACTAACAAGTGTTGTGGCGCCACTTAGGTCACTAAAATGGATTAACAACTTTGAAGTCTGAGATCCGACCGAGTTTAGAAAGTTCGTAATCTCAGCTTTTCTAACCATTATGCAATGTGCTCACTAGATTAGGTTAGTGTCTAGTTATTCAGTGAGTTAATGGTAGTAGTATGTTGAGGCTAAGTGAAGATAGCTTCAGATCCGATAGAAGTTTAAATAGGAATCATCTTGAGTTGATTAGCGTTAGCACTTACTCTAAAAATAAGTAAAACTAATTAAAAGTCTAGAGTTAGACTATATAATTATTAAAATAGACAAGAATCTTGTAACATGGTTTTGATAATTGCGAATAGTAGCACTAAGTCAATAGGATAGTTCATAAAAAGGTTGGTAAAGCAATTAGAGATTATCTGCTTGTACTTAGGACAAAATTCATAAGATAATACAATTATAGGAACATACTTTTACAAGTGGATCCTTACTTAAATTATTGATTAGGCATAATAATTGCTTTCATTAAAACCTAACTAGGAGTTGTATTATGTCACAACCTCATACTAGTAAGTCCGAGCCACACAAGTAATAAAGCTAACCAAAGATGATAATAAATGCGCATACAATCACCATCAAACTCATCGAAAAGAGGAGAACATATAGGAGGATTGATTTTGATCAGATGATCATCGTGAGATGTATACATAGAATGCTTGGAGAGAGTGCTAGTGAGTACTAGGTGGCCTGTTATGAAAAACAACATCACCTAGTTTCTAAGTATCATCAAGTAAATCATCCGCTCTCGGTGAGTATACCTCTTCATGATCCGAATCGCCTCAGAGTATTATCTAATCGTGTAATCTCTCTCATATCTAGGTAATCACGAGGAATGCCCTGTGAACATTCTCTCTCTCTCCTCATAGATTTATCTACTTTTGTTTGTAGTATTTCCTTCATCAACTCATTGGTTATACTCGCCTGCGAAGTATTTCTTTCATCAACTTCTTTTGATTATACTTTCATCTCGTAGTATTTCTTTCATCAACTCCCTTTGGATATACTTCATCCTAATAATTTCCTTCATCTGAATAATTTCCTTCATCAACTCTACTAGGTATAATTAGTTTCATCCGGAATACTTTCGCCTTTCAAGATGTTGCTCGATATGTTTATTTTCGATTCAAGATATTTCCTTTATTTGAATATATTTGGATTTGGTTTGTTGCCGCGTATAGATTTTATTTAATTCGAGAAACCGGAAGTATTTGAAGAATCGATCTCGACGCCATTTAAGAACAACAAAAGAAATAAGCAAGGCAAGTTACATCCTTTTGATCATATTTGATCCTAGTATTTCAAATTATTTAAATTCGCTTTTAAATTATTATTGCATGCAGATTTCTATTCAATGTAATTTAAATACATGTTTTAAATTATAGTTATGCCTAAATCCTTTGTAACGCCAATCTTTATATTGAAATAAACCTACATTGACACCTTAGATGAAAACCTAGTTGATACAATAGTATGAGCTAGAACATGTTAAAAAAACTTTATGCTTAGTCATGCTTAGTCCAAAAATATTGAATTAGTGAGAATTTAGCCAAATGTTCAAATATGATTTAATTGGAGCATATGGTATTGTTTTACCATAGGATTGTTGCAAATGATTTTTTAAGCAAAACAAAATGAAAATTGGTTTTGGGCTTAAATGAAATGGATATTTGGTGGCGCATGTTTATGCGCGGATCGATTCATTTCAATGATCGAGGCCTAAGGGTTCTTTTCAAGCCGCATCTTGCCAAGCCTTACTGTGTACAACCACATGTCCAGTGGGGAGGACTTGGCTAACAATTTGTAACATTTCACGGTGGTCGCGTGCCATCCCGGTTGCGTGGGTGTCTTTATGACCTATTTTTATATATTCCTACATGGCGCAAGAGGGCTTGATCGTGCGATGGTTCAATCCAAAGAAATAGAAACCTTAGCGGCGGCGGGACTACGGTGGGATGGTGCATTATAAAGGCCTTGTGATAATCTATTAGTCGCACACCTTGGAAGTGTAGGCGGACATTATATATGATTATCTCTTGTAGAGTAAAAGGTATGCAACCTCTGCAGTGTAAAACTATTGAATCGCGTGTCTCGGTCATGGATATCTTGAAGCAAAGCCAATGCAAAGTATAGATTTTTGGTTTTGATTTTAAAAGTTTTTTATTAAATGTTTCTAGATATCTTATCCAAATGGGAAATTGGTGAGTAGCCATGTGATGAAAGAGTATCCTTCACCATTATTGTGTGAATGTTATCGACTATAAAACTTGAGATTTAGAAAATGAATTGTAGTTATAGAATATCGCATTGGAACTTAGTACAAGTATTTAAAGAAAAAATACGCTTTATGCAAAAAACTACTATAAGCCATCATTTGTTATACCTCATGTATTATAATATGTTATTGGGTAACTAACTACGTACATTTATTTGTACTACTTGTTTAATAAAATGTTGATCGGATAAGAAGGACTCAAAATGCGCTATGAAGATTTAAATGACTAAATTTGCTACCCCAGTCGATTACTCGTAATGATTAAATGAAGCTCTACTATCTTTCTTAGTCTTCAGCTATGTTCATCCTTTGTTGGCTCGAAAGTCTTTACGGTAATAAAACTCGATTATTATTCAATAAATGTGTGATATGGATTGTTATCATTTTGTTTAATTATATACACTAGCTATTGATCACGTGACTAGTGTGGAATACATGAGGATTTGGGATAGTTAATTACGGTCCTTACGAATACAGCGCTATTTGGATCCGTGGCCCATGATCGGATCTAATTGGTTCTATTTGGTAGGAAGAAGAGGATAGAAGAGGAGAAAGGGAGGAAGAGGAGAGCGGAAAGGAGAAGAAGAAAAGAGCAAACTAGACAATTAGTATGTTTTCTCTCCCTCGACTCGAAAATAATAAAATAGTCGCATCGATGTCCAACGGCAAAATTACATATTTTTTCAGTGTGTTCTGATGAAACCACGTTTTTTAGATATCTATTGACAAAGGACGCAAATTTACATAGCAACAATTTTCTCAAACCAAAACACAGAGCCATAATAAATAGTTCTCCGGGAACAGGACTAGAGGAGTGCCATGGGCAGCGGTTGTACTGACTAAACAGACATGCATTTGCGCGTGACCCTAGGGCAGGGGCAAAACCGGGATTGATGGCAGGATCGAGTCGGCGAAGAAGCTCCCAATTCATGGCTGCTGGGGCCTCTTGTCGGCTTTCATGGCAGTGTCATTTGTGCGTCCGTCGTTCATGCACAATACCTACATGTGAGCTTGCATCTATTGGCAGAGGCACCCTTGCTGTGAAAGCAACCGTCCCTCTCTCTCTTAGCTTTTATAGGCCAGGCCCTTCTGCCACCGCACTGCGTGCTCACAAAGAAACACAACTTGCATTCTGAACCTTTGATCATAGGTTCATAGACTGCGTTCTCGTGCTCTTCCTTGTCCATTGCCTATAGGATCTCACTGTTAGCTTCTTTACTTCAGACATCAATAACAGGAGATTTTTACTGTTTTAACCCTATAGCAAAAATTTTTTTCAAAAGTAGCCTCCGTTCGTCATCATTTACAAGTTTGGCCCCAAAAGCAGTCCCGCGTCTGGCGTCCACCAGAAGCGGCGAGGACTGCCGACCGGCCGCGTAGCAGTCACCCGCCCGATGACGGTATGCCAGTGCCTCACTGCGTGCGATTTTTCCTCCTCGCTCATGGCCCCGCGTGCACAATTTAAATTGTCCTCGATGTGCTTGTAGTTCCTTCTGCAAAAAAATTTTTTTTACGTATCGTTTTTTCCTATTTGCTTTTCTTTACATCGTCGCGTCTTTCCTTTATCTTCACAACCCTATTTATATAAGGGCGGCCAAACGAGCTCGAAGCAGGCCGCGCGTTTGATTAGTGAGTAAGTTAGGTGTTTAATTTTTTGCTTATTGCATTTTGTCTTAGATTAAATACGTACTTAGATTTTGCTAGCTGTTAGTTTTTGTCTATTTGCGACAATAGCCGCGTACTACCGTACTATACCACCCCTACTTGAAGCGGCATGGGATGGCAAGCATCATTTATCCGCTTGGATCGATGGCGATGGGCGCAAGTGCGGTGACCACGGGGGCAAAGGAGACACGGCATTTGACGGCGGTATGTTAAGAGACTTCGTCAATCTGGTGATTCGTTCGCATATCTTGAACACGGGCAAAACTTCTAATTGATGCCTCTCTTCTTTCGCCTTGGTTGATCGTTGGCGGAGGAGACCCACACGTTCCACTTCCGGGGAGATGACGCGGTGACAACGCAAGATGTCGACTTTATTACCGCCTTAGATTCGCGGTCGTCGGCAGCTTGTTCCTCCCGAGTCGCCGGGGTTGGAAGCGCGTCTCCATCATCGTTTGACCCTTATCCAGAGAGGTCAAAGGGCATTCCACGGTTGGGCTGCGACAATTCATACATTGCCCGATTGGCGCTTGCGGAGGAGGTGGTTCGATGCCACCTTATTGCATATTTGTTGTTTATATTCGGTGGATCATGTTCCCTATCCGCGAGGACATGGTGTATCCGAGTTATATTCACCTGCGGAGTCTATCGTGGGCCAAGCGATGAGGGCGATGCCCTGATCTGATTGGGGTTAATTTATCTTGTCTTGACATCTGCATGACTTTGTCTGACGCTTACCGGCGTGTATCGAACGGAGCGAATGGTGCTCTCGGGTTGCCACACGTTATTCTGTACCGTGGTCGTGGGAGCACTTCGATCGGACGGCCGTTATTCGCGCATGATCCACCCCCGCACATACAACATTTCTATGGTGAGGCGGGGCGACGAGGAGGATCCGTGGAAGGCCTGACCATGGGATCCCGATGGTAATGTGGCGATCTTGGGGTGGTCTAGGAGAGAAGTCGTCGTATATACCCGAGTTCCTGAATGAATTGAGACCACCTGAGCGCGACATAGTATGGGCTCCTTGGGCGGATCTTTGCGCGTCACGAGCACGCGCCCGGCAACTGAGCTTGCTATGCCACCAGGATCACGGCGTCTTGGAGGACAACTTGTCATCTGGTGTTCGCCCACATGGTTGAGCCGTACAACCCAAGCGGGTGATGAAGCGATTCAGTTGCACACAGAGATCCCCCTGCTCTAGGGCGACACTTGCAAGGCGTAGTCATTTGTAAGTACATTGCATTACTTAATAATGTTGTAGATCCTTTAGACATACGTTATCTTGGGTACCATAAGTTATTTATTTTGTTCCTGCCCGCAGTGACGAAGAAGGGTCGCAAGAGTGATGGCCGGCCTTGACGCAGCAGTGACCGTGGGTAGATGCATGGCAGACGTACACCGATTCCATTTGCGGGAGGCACAACCTTACGATGCGAGGACTTACGACACGTGCTTGGGTGAATGCGTCACGGAACACGCGACGAGATTAATGGCGCCCCGCCCGACATGCAGATCCTAGCCACGCTAAGCAGCTTGGACTTAGGGATGGACCGTCGTCGCTGACCGCGGGGCGATTCGATGCGTTGAGCATGTAGTAGATTAACCACCCTCCGAAATAGGGTTAACTAACAAAATTTTGTGTGTTACTGTAACCATGCGGTGGACCGTTTGAATATCGCTTCTCCAGCGCGCCTGGGAACTTCGGCGAAGTCTGAAAACACGATGGAGTGCCTTTACGGCCTTGAAAGACGGTTATTGATGATGTCAAGCGGTCGTTAAGTAACATGAGTGCGGAAGGCCAGCGATGTCGACTCGAGGCATCGGACGGAGCGTCGCCGCGTACCCTCGCCCCCTCCATCTTCCGTCCGGCGAAGTCGACCAGTAGCCTTGGCAGATGGGCGGCGGTCGTCTGTAGCGGTTGCCACTTGCGAGGACTCTCTGGCTAACTGCGTCGTCATCTCGGAGGGACCCTGCGATCTGATCCTCGTCTCGGAGGGACCCTACGTCGTGCCGTCATCACGAGAGAGCATCGAAGAGGACATTCCGAGAACGCGGACGTGCAACCCGAACAGCGGCGGATGTTATCGATTCTCCCTTGCGGGCCCTGCATGTTGGACAATTTCAATGGACGTCTGGCACCATGGTATGAGTCCTGCATTTTAATGTACCTGCGGCGTTCACCATAAAGCGGCTATACCACGAGCAATTCACCATCCATCCCGCACCACGAGCAATTCACCCATCCATCCCGCCTTTGGCCGAGTTGGTGCCCTCCACGGATCCTACTACGGATCCTAATGCTTGGAGTCACAGACTTGTTCTCAACACCGAGTTCTCTGAGTGTTGCCCGTATCTGGACACGGCGGTTGAAAAGCCTCGGTATGACCTCTGGCGAACCCACGGTCACGATAGGTTAGCGTTTCCACGAGACAGTTTCGTCGAGAGACAGCATGGGAGGAACTGGCGGAAGGCGATCTGAGGTACTATGCTGGACAAAGATGGAGGAGCGGCGTGAGCGATAGTAGCATTAGTAGTCTATTGTATGTTGTAAGTTGTGCTTCATTAAGTGATTTGTAATCCAAGCCGAGTGTGCTAATTGGAATGTAATTGGACTCTTGTACTTCGTTATCTATGCGATTAGAACAATTTTATTCTCATTCATCAAGGATCGCGATGCATAGATAGCAGTGAACATTACAATCTCATTACACAAGCGTTCTACTTGGCAAGAACAAGATACAAAAGAAGAAAGACCGCATAAAAGTAACTAACTTAAGTAACTTGTGAAGCGACTTCTCAACTCTTTCCATCTGTCATGTAGTGTTTGAAGCCTTTTCTCTTCACTTTGCATGGGTTGATCGAGCGCTCGAGGCATTGCACGTGCAGTAACACCATGGGAGTCTTGCATTGGTTCATCGGACGCCGAGCCTTTGCAGTGCGGCAACACCACGGGAGTCTTCTTGCAAGCGACAATTTGCATTGCAATATCTTGGAGCACTTGGGCAACCGTCGGCCCATTGCCAAAATCGACATGTTGTGTTCTACAAAAGAATTGAAGTTTCAAATGAAAGTAAGAAAACCCGATATGTACAACACAATTCATTACGTCTTTGAGTTTGCGAAGTTACCGAAAGATTTGAACACTTCATGAAAACTTCGGGACGGATTAGTTTAGCGTATGAGAGGTAAACACATTAATCGGATCCACGCGAGCGAGGGCAAAGCAAGCTGCTCTCGTAGTGATTGTAATTCTCTGCTCGCTCGAATGTTCGATGAGGCGAAGACATCTTGTTTCTGATCACGAGAAAGGAGAAGAGGAAGAGAAGAGTGAGGTCAATGGCGACCAAAGCATCCATATATAGCGTTAGAGCACGAGCGGGCCACTCTGGAAAGGAGGGCGTGACATGCTTGATGTGGAAGCGAGAAGTGAGCACTATCTGGAAAATTTGGATGTGACCACTCTCTGGAAGCGAAGTGACAACTCTCTCGGAAGCGGGACGCGACTACTTTACGCAAAGCACGGCGTAACCCAAGCGAAGCGTAATAATAACTTCGGCGGTACAGGTTACAACATAAATCATTACAACACTCACATCACTACAACGACATGACTCAAATACACGGATAGCTACGAGATACTAAGTGGCGCGGAGGAAGAAGGTCTACTCGGGCGGTTCTGAATGAGTGCCCACGAGTCTTACATAGCCTACACCTTATTGGTGTTGGCGATCTCCGTTGGCTCGCATCCATGTCGTTCGGATGCGCCTTGGTGATGCCTCCCACGGCACGGATGCCGCAGATGCTTCATTCGGTGACCACTTCACTGCTCCACGGCCATAGGTCCTGTAGTGGCTTTCCACTCCAGAGAGTTGAACTCCCGTTCAAGTATCATACAGTGTCGTATATGTCGTAGTACTCCGACATGTACATGCTAGAAGATTGGTGAAATCTGACACATACGACATATACGTGGGAGCAAGGCTTGTCGTGATTGAGGCTTATTGCGGTGCAAACCGCCACATCGCCTATGGTACAAACATGCTTAGGTCACCTCTCATGTGGCATGAACGTACTGTCCATAAGCGGATCTCGAACTTCCTTCTCACGCCATCCATTGTGATAGCTACATGGGATCAGACCCGTAATTTTCTTCTCCATGTAGGCAAGGGTAACCTCCGTCTATGCTTCCTTCGTCCAAATCTGCTTGGCCATCATTGCCGATTCTGAAATGTAAGCCCGACTGCATTCCATGTCTCGCCTCTTGGCAATGGTGATGGGAGGCACGGACCCCTTTCAACACACCGTTGTAGACCTCGGACATGTTGGTTGTCATGATGCGCATCGAGCACCATAGGTATCGTGAAGAAGGACCATTTCTCATAGTCGGGGCATGCTCGCTCATCCACTCAACTAACTCACTTTGCGGTCGCTGGGCCGAACCTCCACTTGCATCTTTGGGTTTCGACCTCAAGTTCACGCCACGGCATCGAACTTAGCGCTTACGTTACGTAGGCGAGCTTCTTGAACTTCTTCATGAGGTCTTTGCTCGGGCGTGTGTGGAAATTGGCGACTAGATGCCGCATGCACCAACGCAGTCGCATGTCGTTCCATTGGGCAGTGCCCTAATCTTAGATGCATGGTGCGCCGCGCGACAACAACCCGACATGACGATGCGGTTATGACACACACATTCGGCCGATCCTTACAACATGTTGCTTTATGTTGGCTAGAAACCATAGCTAATCTGGCGGTGTTCTCATTCTCCACAATTGCAAAACAGCGGGAGCAATTGGTCGTTGCCATCGCCGCAATAGCGGTGAGAATGGTGCCCTTGTATTTCCGCAAGAAAGAAAGTACCGTCCATACTCGGGGCGGGACGGCGATGGTGGAAGCCACGATCGCCGCCAAAAGCCCGTAAGACTTCGATCAAGGATTAGGGAATTTGGGTTGTTGGACTGTCGAACCTATCGTCCCTATTGGCGCATGTCCCTGATTAGCATCCGCAATTTGCTTCAAAGATTCTGGGGACTAGGTCGCACGCCTCCTTGTAGGTACCGTACAACCCTTCAAGGACCTTTAAACCGCTCGCGCAGACCTTCTTCAGTAGCTAACGACATACCCTATTGTATTAGCTACGTTAGCCATGAGAACCTTTGGCGAAATGGTCAAATCGGCGATAACCGCATGGCTTACAATGCTCGCGATGTAGGCCGAGGTTACATTCTTATCGCTTGCAATGGCTCTGGCTCACATGTGTGATCCGTCACGATTGTGATACGGAAGGCCGTTCCTCCGGGAATCTCAAGCACGGACTTTGCGGGCAAGAGGTAAGAACGCGACTTAACTATGTAAGTGTCGGATTAGACACGCACATAATAGGCGACATATATTAGTTAGTACAACGTACTATAGATGGTTGAAGATACATCAAACAAAGTTCAAACTCACTGTACACACTCGGTAAGTCCGACCGGTCTTCACCGCTAAACTCACGATAGCTTGCTGGCGGCGCACTTTGTGTGGGCTATCAAACAAGCGCGAATGCACCGTCAGAGCTCCAAAGAATCGACGCGTGCGTGTTGGGGAACGTTTACCAAGGCGGCGTACCGGCGGTGGACAAATCAACTCCGGCTCGGGCCAAGACGCCGCGTTACCATGGAACACGTCAAGGTGTCTCCATTTCGACATAAAATAAGACAATATTTCAACCAACACACAACATAAGAACCATCGTGCGTTCTTTGAAATGAACTTACCGTTCTGACGTTACCAACTCTTGAACCTCGGATACGGAAGATCGCAAATTCAAACATGCATCGCATTAGTAACGACTAACGAATTGGACAAAGGACATAGAAAATGTTAGGTGCGGAGAGGAGGCACCTCACAAAGAGGAGAGATTCCCGAGAGGAACGACGAGCGAGTGTGTGGCCAGCGTTTAAATAGCCGAAACACTTGGAGACATAGCGTGGCGTGGGGCAGTGTCCCTACCGCGGTGGCGGAGGGGGCAGTCTCGATCTGGCGCAAGTGAGGGGACAAGACCACACGGGCGGACTTTCCACAAAGGACAAGACCACACAAGTAAGGCGCTTTGAAGTGATAAGACCAAAGGGGATGACTGCTTTGCGCAGTGATAAGGACGTCTGGGGAGGTCTCGAGGAGGTCCTCGAGGAGGTCCTCGAGGACGTCTGGAGGTGGTCTGGAAGAGGTCGTGAGGGAGGTCCCGGAGGAGGTCCCGAGGGAGGTCCCGAGGAGGTCCTTGGGGAGGTCCTAGAGGAGGTCCCGACTGAGGTCCTTGAAGAGGTCCTGGGGAGGTCCTTGGGGAGGTCTGAGGGAGGTCCTAGGGGAGGTCTGAGGAGGTCCTCGAGGAGGTCCTCGAGGACGTCTGGAGGTGGTCTGGAAGAGGTCGTGAGGGAGGTCTTGGAGGAGGTCCCGAGGGAGGTCCTAGAGGAGGTCATCGAGGAGGTCCTCGAGGACGTCTGGAGGTGGTCTGGAAGAGGTCGTGAGGGAGGTCCCGGAGGAGGTCCTAGAGGGAGGTCCTAGAGGAGAGTCCCCGACGGAGGTCTGAGGGAGGTCCTAGAGGAGGTCCTAGAGGAGGTCTGAGGGAGGTCCTTGGGGAGGTCCTAGAGGAGGTCCTTGGGGAGGTCTGAGGGAGGTCCCAAGGAGGTCTAGGGAGGTCTGGAGGAGGAGGTCTGAGGGGGTCTGAGGGGTCTGGAGGAGGTCTGAGGAGGAGGTCTGAGGAGGTCGTGGAAGAGGTCCAGAGGTCTGGAGGAGGTCTTTGAGGAGGTCGTGGGCGAGGTCTTAAAGGAGGTCGTGAGGAGGTCCTAAGGTCCGGGAGGAGGTCTTGGAGGAGGTTCTGGAGGTCTTGGAAGAGGTTGTAAGGAGGTCTGGAGGAGGTCCTAGGGAGGTCTGGGCGTGGTCTGAGGAGGTTCTGGAGGTCTTGGAAGAGGTCGTGAAGGAGGTCTGCCGACGAGGTCTGAGGGAGGTCCTACACGGGCGGCTTTGCCCAAAGGATAAGACCAAAAGGAGACAGACTTCCGCATGATGATAAGACCAAAGGAGACAGCTTTCTGCAAAGGACAACACCACACCAGGGTAGCTTTGCGCGATGATAAGACCAAAACAACTTTTGCTTGGTGACAAGACCACACGGGGTAGCTTTGCGCAGTGATAAGACCAAAAGGAGACAGCTTTGCGCAGTGACAAGACCACACGGGCAAGCTTTGCGCAGTGATAAGACCAAAGGAGCAGACTTTCCGCAGTGATAAGACCAAAGGAGACACTTTTTATGCGAGGACAAGACCACAGGCGGCGCTTTTGCCCGAAGGATAAGACCAAAGCAGACAAAGGAGACAACTTTGCGCGATGAAGAGACCACCGCGGACCGGCTTTGCCCGGTGATAAGACCAGCGGCACAAAGTAGACACTGACTTTGCGATGGATAAGACCACACAGGCGGCTTTGCCCGATGATTAGACCAAAGGCACAAAGGAGACGACTTTGCGCATGACAAGAAATTAACCACACCATGCCAACCATAGGGCTTATAAAAGGGGTTAAACCAAACCGAACACTACACAACACTACACAATAGATACCCGACTATGGACTCTTGACAAACTTCTACGCGAGGTCATTGAAGAAGCAAAATTGGCTTAAGCGAAGAGGAAGCAAATACAATACCCAGATAAATCAATGAAAGATGCTCCAAGTACCACCACGTTTTCGATCCCGCAATGTGTGTGGCGAACCAGCGAGATCATTGATCACACACCCGACCACCGCGGCGGGCGTACTACGCGCGGGCACCACCTCGTAAGCATTTCTTTCGCGCGCATTGATTTTCGTCGCGTTGACTTAGTAAAGTTTTAACTTCATCCCCATGAAATGGCAACCGAGATCGTTGCCACTTCTTCCAATGGATCGGCGGCGGAGATGTACGACAGGCATTCATCCAAACAGGTATATCTTTGAACTACTCGGTGTGGGCGAGAACTTCGTCGCGTGGAAACCTTACGTGCAGACCTGTTGAGGACGCAGAAGGAGCCCGATGGTCGCCCGGCGTAATCCATGTAGACGGCGTGAGTTATGAAGAATTTACATCCTTTTCGTTTTTCACTTACATCATACAATCACGGGACATGGGCGACTTCGACATACACGCCCCGTGGGCGATCCGCGACAAGGGCAAGGAAAGGCTCATCTGGTGAGCCTAGCGCCACAGCGTTCGATGCTGGCGTACTCGTATCCACGACGTGAGTTACTAAGAATTTACATCATTCTTACGATTTTCACTATAGGGCGCTAACATCATGGAATCGCGGGACATGGGCGACTTCGACATACCGGCCGACGTGGCGATCCGCGACAAGGGCAAGGAAAGGCTCATCTTGGTGAGCGGTACCAAGACAAATGTATCCGGTCGTCCGGGCGTAATCCGTGTCGGCGGCGTGAGTTATGAAGAATTTACATCATTCTTCCGATTTCCACTATCGATGAACTTACATCGTGAAATCGCAGAGACATGGACGACTTCGACATACCGGCCGACGTGGACACTCCGCGACAAGGGAAGGGAAGGGAAGGCCATGAGGAGTTCAATGCCGAGCTAGCAAGGAAGGAAAATGGCCCCGTCCACGCAATAGGTCGAGATCATTACGTAGTAGTCTCCGTCCTACCCCATGTATTTTACTATCCCCTAAAGGCATGTGTACTTATATGGTCCGGATGCTTGTGTCGCATGTTGTATCGTAGTAGTAGCGAGGATGACTAAAGCAATTAGCCGGACCATCATGCCATGTCACTACATGAAACGTGTTCGTCATCAAGATACTCTAATGTAGTTCTTGTTCCGTGTCTCCGCTAAGCATATATTGCAAGTATGTCTTCATCGAGGAGACACTCAGTTTTCGGACATCTTCATCATCACAACGACCGCTCCCAACCCTCCAATCACATTCAGATAAGCTTCATAAAGTACCTCATCGACCGTTCGTCTATATACATGTATACGCCGAGACGATTTCATCGTGGAGACACCCAATAGTCCCGATACCTTTTTATATATATGCGCTCAAACTATGACGAAACCACGATTTGGATAAAAAAAACCCTACTCCTTGCCCTTATTTCTTAATGAAATTTTTTTATAAATCTCAGTGCCAATATTCATTTTCAATCAAATATAATGGAATTTCGTTTTTTTACAAAATATAATGAAATAATATTTTAACGGACGACGAGAAAAAAATGAAGAAATGCTGTGGGGGCAGCAAGGCAAGTAGTCCCCGCCATTTCCGGTGGACGCAAAGATCGCGTAATCGCTTTTTGGGACAAACTTGTAAATTATGGCTGAACTGAGGCTACTTTTGAAAAAAAAAAAATTGCTCTGAGGCCAAAACAGTAAAAATTTCCAATAACAGTAGCTCTAACTTTTAACACATTGTGATACAAGCCAGTATTATGGAGCTTTTTGTTGGGAATTGATTATTTCGCGGCTACATAAGACGTCTCTCGAGGTGTAAGTTCTGAAGTTCTTAGAACGTGAAATGATTTTTACCTAGCCTGCAGCCATGCATCAACATCATGAGCGACACAAGGTGGATTAAACGCTTGGCAAGAATCATCGTTGCGCTCACTTGTTTGCTAATTCAGATGTGCGAAGTACTCCTATGTTTTCATAAAAGGATCCATTTTTTTTTACATTTACCTCAACTTAGATTTGAATGCAAGCCAAGGCACCGTGGACTATCGTCTGGTCCCTAGTCCCTAGCTAGAAACATACCATGAAGTAAATATGTGAACTGTGTTGTCTTTTAAAGAAAAAATTGTGAATTAGTATGTAGGGAAAATAATTTTAGGCCTTGTTTGGAATGTAAAATTTATCCCGATTCTTATAGGGATTGAAATTGTTTCCTATGAAATTCCGATGAAACTCCAAACAAAGCCTCTATATATGGGAATAGATGGGGTACTTATCGTCTACACATACAAATAGAATGAATGACTCCCTCGCAGAAAAAAGAAAGAATGATTGATCATAGCACCCATTTTCAAGTTGCAAGGAAAATGTTGATGGCTTTGTGGAATATATAGAGATATGTACAGGGGCATTCTGGGAAGAAAGCAAGTACGTGACACCGGGGCCGGTGTGGAAGAATGTGTGATGCTCTCTTCCCCCACGAATCCTGGGAGAGTTGCCACTGCCACTTCCCCATTCCCGAAAATACCCCTCTCTATTACTCTATATTTCCACAGGGATATTCTTCTCCTGCAGATACCCCAAGAACAACAGCCAAGAAAGTTTTTTTTTTCTTTTCATTTTGCTTCTCATGTTGCTACTGTATTATCTATCTTCCTTTGACCACCCTCCCAAATCAGATCAAAATCAATCGTTCTTATTGAAGAACAATAACGAAGCCACAGGTGCAGCTACTGTTGCGAGCACTGTGCTGATCCTCTGTGACCATGCCACTCGCTACAGTGCACCGTTTTATTTTGTACGGCCGATTTGATTTGACAACTCGGGTCATGTTCATGTACGCTTGGGTTCAGGCTGTTGCGCAATCAAACTCTTGTGCCCATCCAAACCGATCGGAATTCAGAATTCAGATGCTGTCCTATTAATACCTGACCCCACCCAGAAGCCAGATCAATGCTGAAGTGTTTAGTATCCTGGTTGATTATGATTCACTTATTTATTCGATTTTACTGAGGCAATTGTAATTTGTAAATGGTATATGTTCATCAGTTATATTTCGTTGGGTTAATTTGATTTTTTACTTTTAACCAACAATCTCAAGATGACAGCATCCATTCCTTCCACTGGAGTTGCAAGTGGAAAGAAGCAGCCTGAAAAGGTCAAGAACAGGAGAGATTCCCCTCATCCCCATGCAAAAGGGGTTAATCAACCGGGTCAGGCCATGCTATCATTCAACCTTTCTCTTTTCTTTCTCATCCTTTAATAATAGTTTAATTATTCACACTCAATAGAAAAACTAATAGTATCACATATCATAACATTGCTGCTAATGTTATGAATATTGTGTGTATATTGAAGAGACCCAATTGATAATATATATATAGGAGTATAACAGGTGTATGCCATATACAGATAAGACAATACAAAAGATAGATAACAAAATATAAAAGAGTCCATATTCTAATACCTTATTCTAACACCCCCTTAAATGTAAGGCGCATGCAATAGCGTTGCATTTGGAAAGGGTTAACACTAAAATATGAAAAAATCCGAAGTCCGAGTCTTGATAATGGCGTCATAGTATGCAACTCTTGGAAAATATGTCAAGTTCTTTAGGGGTCGTGCGACAACCCATGAAGCACAAGGTGCAGGGGCTGATGAAGTAGAGACAAGCGGGAGCAAAGTCGATCACGACAACACGATGAAGAAGGTGATGAAACCGAAAAAATAGAAAAAACTATCAAATCAAGCCGAATAGAAATAGATAGAAGCATGACGGCGCAGATCGAAGCCCAAGACAGTGGCGACACGAAAGAAGCGTGGCTAAGAAAGCGGCAGCATCATAACAACCTGCGATTCAAGACGCGCTTAGAAAAAAAGCGGAGCTGTAATTTGCGCCATGCATAAGGCAATTCCTATGGTTCTATGATGACAATAAATTTATAAACTCGTATGGCTTAGATTTAACGCAAAGATTAAATGATACGAACTTGGATGGACGAACGGAAGAAAAAAAATGACTCAAAGGATAACTAGAGAAGTCAAAGTAGAAATCGGTTGAGCTGTCGGTGAAGCGAACGACTTCGTGCGAGGAGCTAGTAGAGAATTTGGAGCCGTCGGTGAAGCGAAACGACTTCGTCTGCGACTTTAGGCCTCAATCCAGATACCATATTGCTCCTCGACTTTGTGCCTCTATCCAGTTTCTCCCTTCTCGTGGTTCTTCCCCACAAGCTCCTCCTTTACTCCTCCTGCCGAGATCTTCCTCACCCACCGAAAGATCGAAAAGAGGAGGCGGTAGAGGTCATTGGGACTCGGATCCGCTCAATCCGAGGAGACGATCGCACTAAGCGCATGAGGCGCAGCACGTAGGAGAAAACACCAATCCGGAGGCGACGGCTCGAACCGGGCACGCACATCCACTTGGTCCTGGCAGAGGGAGAGCTAGAGGAGCACGAGGTCGTCGCGATTTGGAGAAGCACGATGCGTCGGCGGCTCGATCCAGAAGACGATGTTGAGGCGGCGGCTTGGGAGAACCGTCTCCAAGCACCGCCGCGTAAGGAGGCCCAAGGACATGGGCATCATGCGCGAAGACACGTCGACTCCTGGGCGCAGAGGCTTCGAGGTCGAGACCGTGGATGAAGACGAGCCACGGTGGCCCGGCGACCAAGACGGCAAAGATCCGACAAGAGAGCACGGGCGCCGATGAGAGGCCGCCCCTGGGAGCAAAGAAGCTCCTCTCGAGGCGTGAGCAGGCGGAAACGAGGCTGCCGCGGCGGCTGATAGAAAGTAAACCCTAACCCTAATCTTTGCTTTGATACCATGTAATGAATATTGTGTGTATATTGAAGAAGCCCAATGGACAATATATATAGGAGTACAAGAGGTGTATACCATATACAGGTAAGTTAATACAAAAGGTAGATATGGGAATATAGAAGAGTCTCTATTCTAATACCTTACTCTAACAATACTAGCAAACAGTGGTGAGTGGTGACATGACACCAGTAACATGATCACAGGAGCAAGCAGTAGCATTGCAGCCTTTCTATCCCTCTTTTGGTCCATGACTAGCTCGCCGCGTTCTTCGCTGGTTAAAGCGAAGGCTTCAGATCTACCAGGAGGGTAATTGTAAATTGGTAATGGCTGCTTCGCTGCACCTCATCTCATCTCAAATTGTTCAATCCAAGCCCAACCTGAAATCACCTACACGCTTCACAGGCTAATTATAATCGGTCGTTGATCAGATGCACGGCAAAATCTTTCAGAAGTTGCAGGGTCAGGCACCACATACAGTCATACACATGCACGCAGCATGCATGGAACATGGTCCTCCTCTCTGATGGAAACCAGAAATTTTAGGTAGGTTTTAATACCCAGCGTCATGCATAGATCGCAGGAACTGTGCGCAGGTCAGCAATTCGGCTCAGAGCCTGCTGCCGTGCTGCGTGCTCTCTGAAGACTGAAGACCAGCGTTCACTCAGGCACAGTCTCACGGTTGCCTGCATATTTGTAACCTCAGGTACAATTTCCATCCAGTCATGGCTCGATCACAAGTAGTACACGAACATCATACATGCACAGTAGCTAGTATTGTGCCAGTGCAGTGCTGTAGCAACTACTCTAGCAAGGACAGTAGCACGTACGGCAGAGAAGATGGCAAATGGTGCAGGTAAGTGAGTTTCTTGCAAAGCCAAAGCATGCATCGTGCGTCAGCATTCAGCACCGCTCTTCTTGCCGTGATCTGAAACAGTTTCGTGATTGTGGCACCGTATCTTTCTGCTTCTTGCCATCTTTGATCTCTCCGTTCGTTTTGACAGCTTTGTCTGAAACTCGTTGATACATGGTGCATGCATTAGTACTCTACTGACTACTCCATGGACTTGTAAGTTTTAGTAGAGAGAGTAGACAGTGTACAAGAAAGCAGCAGTATTTTGGTTTGATCCAGACTCGCTAGCCCACGTAGATGCAGTAAGTAGCCTTTCTTTCTCCCAGTCTCCCTCTCTCTTGAGAGGAGGTCCATATAGCAGTTTAGCACTAGGACTTAGGAAATGAAAAGCCCAGTATATGGTATGGGCCTTGGTCTATGGAGCCGGAGCCAGTGTGAAATCCAGTGATGGCCCTTCGTTTTCTTGCAGGAGGCATGGCCCGTCTTTTTTGTTTCTTGAGGAAAAAGAGTATGGCACACTAGCCGGTCTAGCCCGTATTTCGAACACGGGAATTTTTCTAGGCTTACGTGTGTATTGACATAGTTCTTGTGTTTCAAAACGAGCCCTAAAGAAGGAAGAAAGGATCCATATCCATAGCAAGAATTGTACTTTATGTTGAAGTCAATTGTCTGTCTTTCCTCATCAGCTTAAGTTTTTAGACTCGAGAAGATAGCGTGATGGACACATTACTGGACATCATGAGTGCTCACTCCGTCAGAAGCAATCAATCAAGGGGTGCAAAAAGAAGGGGGGAGAAGACCGAATGAGCAGAGGAGACGAGGTGCAGTTTTACAGATGGCAAACTTCAATGATGCACGCTAGTAGGGAAGGGATACAAACGTAAAGCATATAAATCATAGCAAGCAAGCAAGCTGTGGCCGTCGGATCAAGCAGCCAACGGTCGGTTCGTCGCACGGTACTTGGATGAACTCCTTTCCCGTTCACTCGAAAGATGCTGCACTGCAGTGCCAGTGTCCTTGGAAGGAAGGAAAGGAGTGACCAACAAGGGGCGTTGCCATTGCGTGCAAAGAGAGACAAAGAAATGTCTAGTTGTAAAGGACAAAGGTAGAATTGCGATAAAGAGAAAAGGGCCAAGGGCTAAAGAATGCAAGTGGTTGTAAATCACACACAGATCACTATCAGCACCGCACATGAGGTGAGTGAGATATGGAGCCAAGAAAGTAGAAGCTGGGTAGCAGATGCACACTCATCAGTACCACATAACGCCGCTGCTGAACTTCAGTAGCATTGTCGGACATAAAGGAGCAGATGGCGCGGCATCTCCTCACATGGGCCTCCTCTCCTCTCCCTCGTGCTAAACTTCAGTACTGGAAAAGCTTTCGCCGAAATCTTGTCCCACCAGGGCAACAGACACTTGACAGTCTCCGTTCCTCACACGGTTAGGTGATAGATCCAATGAAGTTCCTCGGTAAAACAAACAAACATTGAAGTTGGTTCGTTGTGAAACGAGCTCCGGTAGAAATTAAGCACTCTGAATTTTCATCCGTTGTTGTGTCTCCATCCAGCTCTTGGTAGCTGATAGTATGGATGTGGTAAATTCTTGGTAGCTGATAGTATGGATGTGGTAAATTCTTGGTAGCTGATAGTATGGATGTTGTAAATTCTTGGTAGCTGGATGGAGACACAACAACGGATGGAAATTCAGAATGCTTTGCTAATTAGCTTATACTACTAAATTTGGAGGGAAATATAATACATGTCGCAACTAACAGCAACCTAAAGAATCCTTTGCTAATTAGTATGGATGTGGGAAAGGCTTGCTTCTAAAACACTCTGATCATTTTCAAATGAGCTTGGGTAGAAAGCATTATGGATTTTTATCCCTTGTTTTTGTCTCCATCTAGCTAGTCCTTCATGCCTTCATGGCTGATAATGATATATACTTACTTTTGCCTATATCGATGTGGAGGGGAGATATAATGCATATCACAAGAGCGGCTTAAAAGTCCTTTGCTAATAAATATTTACGCGGGAAAAGGCTTGCTTCTGTAACACTTTAAACCTAAAATGGACAATGATGGAGGATGCACACCACCCCATGCAGGGATCCCAGGAACCTTCCAGCATCCAATGGCCTTAAGAAATAACTTACAGAGATCAACCAAGGCATGTTCGAAAAGTAGGAATTTTGTAAGAGTTTCACTGGAAAAACAGTTCCTGTGTTCCAAATGAGACCTTCAACACCCTCTAATCATAAATAATGCTCATGTTATTTCAGAAATCAAAACCGCATAGATCCATCCATCTATGCTTGTCATTACCAGGGGCGCAATTAGTCCACAGATCACCAGGTAATTAGTCGTAAAGTGATAACTCGAGTAGCCGGACAAACTTGACAAGGCTAATCACTACTACATAAAAGGTATTCACAGACGGTTCCCAAACGTCATCACAGACAGTTTTGTGAGACGTCTAAGTTTATGGGTCAGTGATGACAAGAGGTTATCACAGATGGTTTTCAAACCGTTTGTGATGCATACTTTCACGCATAGCGATTATTAGCTGAAACCTTCAGTGATAGGAACTTATCACGCATATGCTTTAGATCAAATCGTCGTGATAAGTATATATCACGAGATGGTTTGTGGTCAAACCGTCTATGATGACTTTTCTCTATAAAGCCCAGCGGTGGTACTTGCGCCATTAAAACCGGCATTATATATATATATATATATATATATATATATATATATATATATATATGTTAAGTAGTCTCTGGGGATGTCTCACCTGGCATGAGAAGGATGAGGCAGTAGCACGGGCAACCTCATTGAAACCTGCAAGTTTAAAAGTATGGATGCAAGGAGATCATCAAAACATCCAATTACGGATGTTGTCGATAGGTAATTGGACCTATATTCAGAAAGTGACGTGGACGTACAGGTATTCCGACTGGGAAGTGGCATCATGTATCAGCAACTAACCATTCTTGAGCATGTAATTGTCTTTAAATCCAACAAGAACACCAAGCAACCATTATCCAACAAGAACACCAAGCAACCATTCTCACATTTCAAAAGAATTCTCAACTTGTTGCTTGGTGTTCTTGTTGGGTTTAAAGACAATTACATGCTCAAGAATTGTTGGTTGCTGATAGATGATGCCACTTCCCACCAAAGTACCGCCACAAACATCACTTCTCAACATAGCGACGCCCAATTACCTATCGACAACATCCGTGTAATTGGATGTCCCGACTTCTCTTGCATCCATACTTTTTAAACTTGTAGGGGTTCAATGAGGTTGCCCGTGACTACTGCCTCATCCTTCTCATGTCAAGTGGACTAACTTCCTAAAGTGGTTGGAGACTACTAACTATATATATATATATATATATATATATATATATATATATATATATATATATATATATATATATATAATGCATGTTTTAATGGCACAAGCAACCACCGCTTGGAGACTTTATAGAGAAGAGATTATGAATGGAATGGTATGGGACTATTAATATGAACTAATTATCAATTCAATTTTAGCATAAGACTATTAACATCATTACATCACGAGCAAGGGACTATTAATATGAACTAATTATCAATTCAATTTCAGCATAAGACTATTAACATCATTGAGCGGTTCAACAAAGAAGACAACAAGACCAAGGGTGTCCAAACCCACCACACCAGTAGTAGCCCTCGACATCCATCGCAGAGTACTAGCCATTTTCATCACAGAGCAAGTGGGTAGAGACAGAGAGGGAGTAAGGTAGAGTGATACCTCAGTACAGCACAACCACGACGGCAACCCCACCACCAGCACAATCCTCATCCATCTCCTTCACCTTGCATAAATCACACAAATATCAGGACACAACTTAAGGCTCAAGCACAAAAATCAAACTCAATAAAAGACATTAAGCTAACAGATCTAGAGGAGAATAGAGGGAGGATGGGGAAAGCAAAGCCAGGGGGCCAGGGCCCAAGCGTAGGAGGCCGAGCAGGAGAACTAAGCCATGACGGCGTAGGCGACACGCGGGGCCAAGCCCAGTGTCTTGGGTGGCAGCGTCACCGTAGTTGTGGCATGACTCTGACACTGCACAAGACACTACTATCGTCATTTAGTGTCTTATGCAAGTCAGAGTGGTGTCTACAACCGGCGCGAAGGAAGAAGGGCGGCGGCACGCAATTGGGTAGGGCGGCGTCCGAGGTGGGAGGAACGGATGAGAGTAAGTGTCTTTGGGGAGTGACGAGTTAGGCGGCGCAAACCCTAGCGGCCGGGCTCCTACTAATAAAGAGACTTATCACAGATGGTTCTATTATGGAACCGCTAGTGATATATATATATATATATATATATATATATATATATATATATATAGAGAGAGAGAGAGAGAGAGAGAGAGTAATAATTCAACATATAATTAATATTGTAACTTCACCTCCAAACTAGATTTTTTTTACATTTTGGAATTTTCAACATATAACAAAGTTTTTCTAGTGGCGGAGGTAGGCTGCTATCTCCGTCTTCAATACTTTGTAGGCAGCGGCGTCGGGGTAGACAGTTCGTGATCGAACGAAGCTCGAAATGTGTCCACTGGCCGACGCTCGCTCGAGTGTCTCCCAAAGACCCTCGGATTGTTGAACTAAGAAGAATTGAGCCCATGGGCTCTCTTCCTTGCTTGAGGGTCTCGGCACCGGTCGACTCGATGCTTCTGCCGCCTCGGTCAGCATCCAGTGACAAGCAAGCCTCACGAGACGTGCTAACGTCGTTTTGGAGGACCACGTCGATGACGCGAAAACTTCGCCGAAAGTGGGAGATCACCCGGAAGACGCGGCGGAGGAGGATGTCAAGACGACGGAAGGTGGCCGTCACCTGCTCCAGCAAATTCTCGGACAGAGGAGTGAAGGCATTGTTGAAACAGTGTTCTTCCGCAGAACGGTTCAACGTACAGTGAGAGAGGTGCTCGTACAGTGCGGCCAGGTAGGTCATCAATGCCGACGACAAGGAAACAGAAGAGACAATCATTTCTGTTTTTTTTATAAGTACTAGATCACCTATATGTGGGGATGATCATCTTCGATGACAGATGATCCTTTTTAGTGGGAGCAGAAACAAACTGACTCAAGATATGCACATGGTATGAAATGTCAAGACGAGTAACACCTAGATAAACAAGATTCCCAACAAAGTGACAACATTGAGTAGAATCAGCAAGAGACTCACCATCAGTGAGCCGAAGATGAACGTTAAGCTCCATAGGAGTCTCAACGGTGTGCTGATCAGTAAGAGAAACACGATCAAGAAGATCCTGAATATACTTTTCTTAAGACAGATAAAAGCCCTAAGGTGTAGAAATAACCTCAGCCCCAAAAAAGTAGCGAAGATGACCAGATCAGACAAGAGAAACTGCTCATTAAGATGCTTCTTCACAAAAGTGATGTACCGAGAATCATCTCCAGTAATGATCATATCATCAACATATAAAAGGAGAAGCGTCTGACCACGAGGCGAAGTATGAATAAAGAGAGCAGGATTATGAGTACTGGCAGAGAAACCAGCTGCAGTGATAACAGAGGAGAAACGATCAAACTAGGCACGAGGAGCTTACTTGAGGCCGTAAAGAGTTCGGCGAAGGCGACAAACCATACCCGTAGGAACAACCCTAGTGGTGGCTACATATAAATCTCTTCACGCAACTCACCATTAAGAAAGGCATCCTTGGCATCAAGCTGAGAGATGGACCTTGCCCGAACAGACGCCACAGCAAGAAGAGTACGAACGGTGGTCATGTGAGCCACATGAGCAAATGCCTCATCGACACGACCATACTCTTGCTAAAAACCACGTGCCACAAGACGAGCCTTGTATCACTCAAGAGAACCATAAGAGCAGGTTTTTACCTTATAGACCCACTTGCATGTGATAGGAGTAACACGCACGGGAAGAGGGACAAGATCCTATGTGCCAATACGCTCAAGGGCAGCAATCTCCTCTGCCATCGCATGCTATCAATCCTGATGAATAGTATCATCACGATAAGAAGTCTATTCGGCAAGAGTCGCTAAACAAAAGCGCGCAGGAGGCCGAATAGACTGACGATCATGAAGAGCATATCGAGGGAAGGCCGAAGAAGATGAACCATCAGAAGAAGATGACGCATCAGAAAAATCCTCAACTCACGGACGACGAGTGTAGTAGAGAGGATAAGAAGGACCAAGGCCGGGAGGAGCCTCTGGAGAGGGTGGCAGTGGCAAAGGAAACGGTGAAGGAGACACCGAAGAGGCCAAATGCTGTGATGGAGGTGTGGTGACTATAGGGGTGACAGGAAAAGTCAGAAAAGAAAGTGGTTCGACAAGAGATGCTGAAGTGGTGGAAGGAGAAGGACGAGGGTAGAAAGGACGAGACTCATCAAAAGTGACGTCTCGAGAAACCCGCATCCGTCAGCCAACAGGATCCCAACAACGATATCCCTTGTGCTCAGTGCTATAGCCCAGAAAAACGCACTCCACGGACTGAGCGGTCATCTTGGTGTGCTCACGAGGTGCAAGAAGAATATAGCACACACACCCAAAGAGGCGAAGACTAGAATAATCAGGACTCTTGCCACAGAGACGCTCAACTAGGATCCCACCCTAAAGAGCAAAATAAAATTTGAATATTAATCGGGGAAAGTAGCGGAGAAAGCAATTTGACCTAGAAGTGTGGTGGGACAGCAAAAGCAAGCATAAGAGCACGAGCTATCTCAAGAAGATGACGATGCTTCCATTTAGCCACACCTTGCAGGGCATAAGCACCAGGGCAAGAAAATTAAGAGAGAGTGCGCTGCTCAGCAAGAAAACCACGAATGACTCCTAACAAGTATTATCCAGCAGAGTCAACACGAAAAACACGAATAGAAAAGTCAAACTTAGTATGGATCATGGTTGCAAAGGTCTTGTAGATGGATAAAACCTCACTACGAGATGGCATAAAATATATCCATATGTGTCGAGAAAAGTCATCAATAAAAATTATATAATATCGATGACCTCCTTTCGAAACGAAAGGAACCGGACCCCATACATCAGAGTGAACGAGATAAAAAGGACGCTGTGACACTGATTCACTAGAAGGATATGGAAGTTGAAACTGTTTACCAAGCTTACAACCCTGACAATTGAGAGAAGCATCACTAGATACAGACCCTAAAAGACCACGACGAAGTAAAGAAGATAGACGTGACTCGCAAAGATGTCCCAAATGATGATGCCACTGAGCAAAAGACGCAGTGGACGATGCAGCAGAAGCGATGGCGGTGGTGGAGGCGACAAGATGGATACGGCGGGTGGCGAGGCAGGCGACGCTGATCGGGCGTCGAAGAGGAGGCGGCCGGATTGGTTTGGCGGGCAGCAAGACAAGCGACGCCGAAAGCCGGGCGTAAGAGGAGGCGGTCGGATCGGGAGGCGATGGATCCAGCAGGTGGCGCTGACGCCGGGTGGAAGATGACAACTACGATAGGCATGGGTGGCCACGAGCAAGCACGATGGAAGAAGAGCCAGGCGGCGGCCACGAGCAAAACGGCCATGGGAAAAACCAGGTGACGACAACGGGCAAAACAAAACCTTATGTTTGCTCTGATACCATGTTATGAATACGCTTGTATTGATCATAAGGCCAATGGGCCAATATATATACAAGTACAGGTGTGACATATATACAGGTAACCCCTTATATAACAGAGAAAATACACAGACAATAATATACATATAACAGTTTTGCCTACTTACTTTGTTTTTTACTCTCACTGGATTTGGCGTCAACCGCATGCTGCTGGCCGGGCATAAACATAAATAACACATCTATAGCGGTGGATGTATTCTCCATCTGATAATTATATGTTAGCTATACGTTTGTATGTACATTTTAGACACCTCCAACATGGATTGTTTGTTAGTTCCCAGAAGGGGTAATTACTAGACCAATGAGTAATTTGAACCTGGTACATGCTATTATTGATTATAATTTGATTGATCATGGTTCTGGCAATGTATACGTATGCTTCTTGTGTACGGCCTGATTACGAACGACTGAGAGATGAATCTTCCACCAGTTGGTTTCTTTACTAGTATTTACAACTAATATTCAGTTGGTGGTGTCGATGGTTATAGTGTATCGTACCCTTACAACCCCTTCCACTTCCCTATAAAACCTCTAACAAAATAAATTACTCAATAAACAGATTAACTTCTAACAAATTTTATTCCTATCCAAACAACCTCCTCCACTAGGTCTGTCCTCTCCCTGTCTCAGTTAGCCCAATTTAACCGTAAGTGGTGTGAAGCGAAGACAACGATGCAAATTGGGCATGATGATAGGACCGAGGGTGCGTCCTAAGCTAAGAGCACGATGACGGAGGCGTAACGTGGGCTGTAGGGGGTCTGGTCATGTGTAGTGCTGAAGTTAAGGATGATGCAGCCGAGCTCATCAACTACTCGACGTGATGAAGTAATATGCTCTCTTTTTTTCCGTAGCAAATCACCGACATTCAAAAACCATGTACGGATGATTCGAGCAGAAAAGAAAGCACGCAGGCCCCTAGCTAGCCTATTCGGATTCATCTCTCAAAAACCAAATCTGGTTTTGCAAAGGATCTCCGGTTCACTTGGTTTTCTTGAGAAGTTTCGACGTGCACTTGTGCCGGCCGAAACAATCTTCTGCGCGCCCTTTTCCTTGCCGCGTGCGCTAGCTTCACATCACATGTAGGCGGCCCAAGTGCAAGGCGCTGCTCCTTCCCAATCTTGGCGTTGGCCGCGGCCTCCCTCAGGTTCTAGCACCAAGTGTATGCGCCATCAAACAAAGTTTTACTTCGGCAGCTCTTCTCCTCATCTTCCATGTACAAACCTGACAGCAATTAAGGTACACGCATTAGGCATTGCAACGCGAGTTAAATTCAGCGAGGAAGAGATTCACCTGTTCATTTAATTGCCAGACTCGTGCTGTTGTCATAGGTGAAGAGTAGATGCACAGGGATGTCCTTGTCACTGTGCATTTGCCTCTAACTCTCTCTGAAAAGAGTGCGTCCACTGTACTTTACACGGAGGAGTTACCAGCTTTCACCCAGATCTCAAGTGTAGTATATATAACTCTTCCTCTAGATGATTCTTGGCGCAATCATTGAACACCACACAAAATCTTTGGATGATTTGGTACGGTTTTTTGGTAATAGCAAAAGTAAGTTTTATGTAATTGCAAAAATAATAGTTCAGAAAACTAGGTAAGTCACACGTAATGCTCCTGAGTGCATCAGGTGGACGGGCGTACTATTTACTGCGGTAACAAATAACTATGCATCACTATTCAGCGCTGTCTCGCACTGTGCGCCTTGCAATGTTATTTTTTTAATTACGTGTGAACCATAGGTACTAAAGAAACATACGAAAAAAAACTCAACACCACGCCACCGTGACAGAGGAGAAGAGACGGCGAGGGTCCCCTCCACCATAACTCCATAAGGCAGGCAGCACCAACTAACGTCGTATCACTGTCCCTCACTGGTAGTAGTTACTCCAGCTCATCCCACTCCTTCCCATCCCAAGAAACACCAGCTGCCAAAGGAGATCGAGATCGGGAGATGTGCCACCGGAGGAGAGGAAGGATGCTGCCGCTGCCGGCGAGCGCCGTCTTGCTGGTGCTGGTCCTGGCGTCGCTGCCGGCGGCGACGGTGGCGACCAACTACACGGTGGGCGACGAGAAGGGGTGGAACCCCGACGTGGACTACACCTCCTGGGTCAAGAAGCACCGCCCCTTCTACAAGGGCGACTGGCTCCGTAAGCTCACCTCCTCACTTGTGTTCCTCCTTTCACTTCATATTTCATCTCTTCCGCCATTAAAGAAGCTGAATGACGAGGTCGGTGCAGTGTTCGAGTACCAGAACGGGCGGTCGGACGTGGTGCAGGTGGACGAGGTCGGGTACGACAACTGCGACAAGGCGAGCGCCATCAGCAGCTACAGCAAGGGGCACAGCTACGCCTTCCAGCTCAAGGAGGCCAAGGACTACTACTTCATCTGCAGCTACGGCTACTGCTACAGCGGCATGAAGCTCGCCGTCACCGCCAAGAAGGCGCCCACCTCCCCGCCGGGATCCAAGTCCTCCGCCGCCGCGTCGGACAAAAGTCACAAAACCGCCTCCCTCGCCACCCGGGCCGCGCCCTACACCACCGCCGTCGCAGCCGTCGCTGCCGTGCTCCTCAGGATGTTTTGATCTAGCTGCTAGTCCATTCGCAAGTTCAGCTTGGCTCAGATCTTCAGTTTGATTCTTGTCATATTCTTCTCTGTTTCTTCTTCTTCCTTGCTTAATTGGTTTTTTTGCTTACTTCCCGTTTTCCTTTCTTTTCCATTTGATTTCAAATGGTGTTTGATGGTGGTGGTGGTGCAACTGTAGTTGAGGTTGCAAAGATTCGAGTGTGAATTAAGAAGAGTTTTTACTACTAGAACATTGATTTATCAAATTAAAGTACTAAGAGTTAGTAATTTCTTGGATTGTTTATTGTGCATGTGATTGTTGAGGCAGCACCAGCGGACTGTGAGATGCAATCATGCAAGGCAAGCACATAACATGCATGCCCATGTGGCCATGTGGTTACAGTTGAGCAAGACTTTTGTACATTTGCTTCTCTGCTACTCCACTACCTGAGCCTGGATCCTCTGCATTGGAGGCTAAAATGCTGTTATGCGTTAAGAACGTCTCTCGACCGTCTGATCAAAATCCAATGATTAAAATCAAGCGTCGCCGTGTCTATGCTACCGTACAAATTCTTCTTCACAGTAAAACCGAGTGTAAACTAACAACCTAGATTGAGTTGAGAGGAAAAGACTCGATGCAACCAATTGTGCGGTGCTAAACCAAAAATATATATATGCATTAGTTTTGCCAGATATGCTACAGGACCGAGTAGTATCCAAACCGAAAATATATATACATTAGTTTTGCCGGATATGCTTCAGTGCTAGACCGTGACACGGTTGGTTGTTTGCGTGCACTCTAAGAGATGAGATTTGAGCAAAAAAAAAAACATTGCAAAGCCTCTCGTGGATCGCCAGTCATCTTGACAACAAGACCAATTAGCATATGAGAACACACTCATTAGAGTTGACGACGATATGTATATATGTAACCCAACACTTGACGTATATTTCAAATATCTTAGTATTTGCTTTATCGCTATCCAATGTTGCGTGGTTGGTGCATGGAGGAACTGTCAAACTTTGTTGACCGAATAAGCAATATCAGGACGTGTCAATGTAAGATACCGAAGTGCACCAACAATAATCTGGTACCTTGTTGCATCGCCTGACTGACGTGGCTCACCTACTGTCAATGAGAGCTTTTCTGTAGGTGATAAAGGAGTAGTAACCGGTTTGCATTTTTGCATTCCAACTCGGGACAGTAGATCTGAGGTATATTTGGACTGTAACAGGTGCAGTCCATTATCAACCTTAGCCACCTCAATGCCTAGGAAATAATGAAGATCCCCCAGATCTTTGAGAGCAAACTCAGCCTATAGATCACTAAGTAACTTTGTGATTTCTCCATTGACAGATCCTGTGATTATTGTCACATCCCCAAATAAATAATAAAGGATTACTGTACATATCATGATTATTCCCAACTTAATAAAGCTGGTTACTATGCATCTCATTAGCATGCATCATGATTTCTAGCATTTACATTATATATTGCACTTGGAAAATCTGTGAAAGAGATTAAACTTATATTGTAAATGGAACCCCAAAAGAAAAACCAAAACAAATGCTACTGAAGTTTCTGGAAATAATTTATTCAAATACTATATTAATTATCATGAATTAATATAATTTTTTCCTAAATTTTTGGAACAAGTTTAAACCCTATTAAAATTCAAACCCAATTATATAACATACCTTAAGTTTGAATTTATACTATACAAATTATATCATGAACAGTATGATATTATAATTTTTATAGACACTAGACCTTCCCAGGAACCTATGTGATTTATTTCACAATTTTAGGAATTTTATTTCTATTTTTAGTACCTTGGTCAAACCGGAGGATCAGATTTAAGTCTTAGTCAAACCCTAAACCAAACACGTCGCTCATCGTTCACCGGGTTCTAACCCGACCAGCGGAGCCGCTCATTAACCGTCTAAAAGCACCTCCGCATGCACGCGTTGGATCAAAGACCGACGCCCGGATCGTCGCACCCTTCAACACTCAAAACCTCACCTTATGTCGTGGCCGTCGAGATCCCGATCAAATGGCGTTCGTTGAGCCACGCCGCCTCGTTGCCCTTCGCGCTTTGAGTCGCTGCCGCCTCGGTCCCACCTGTCGGACTGTCTTCTCAACGGCGAGTGCTTGCAGCAGGCCGAGCTCCACGCTGCCATGAATCCTTCGGCGCTCTGAGCCTGTCACGCCCACCGCCCGATTGAGCCACTCGGGGTGTTCTTCTCTGCACCGCACCCACTCCTCCTTTTCCTCGGGTTAAGACTTCGCACCCTTCCTTCTCCTCACTTCTCCTCTGTTGACCGAGGAGAGGGAGGCTAGCTGAGCTAATCCCTCGGGTAAGTTTTCCTCCGCATGGTTCACCTCAACTTCTTACTCGACGCCTTATCCATTTTAGCTAACTGGAGCTCCTTCGATGCCTTGTAGCTTGCGGTCCATTTCGTGCTTCGGAGACTTCTGTATGCCAAGCACCGAGGAGCTCCCTTGCCATTATCAAATCCGGAGGTACTATCCTTGATTTTCGCGTCATACTTTGTGCTTTAATCTCTCGAGCAAAACCCTAAGTGTATTTTGATAATGCACGACAGAGGATCGTCTTGAATTTGGGGCTTGAACCACTTTGGCCGTCAAGCAACTCTTCGTCTCCCACTTCGTTCGGTAAGCCCTACTTCAAATCCTTGCTCCTATAGCATCCTTGAGGAGTCCTTGAGCTTCTCGGATCACTCACCCTCTTTGTTTCGCTCGGGGCGCTCCTCTTCGTTGAAGCTTGTCACCGCCATCATCTTCTTGACTCGGTCAAGCTTCATCAACCCCAAGCTCCCGGCGCCCTTATCGACCAGGTAACCCTCATTAGTCCCTAGACCTCGGGCACCGCTGATTGCGCTGCGGAGCTTCACTTTGTCGCTTGCCGTGTTTCGATGTTGTCACCTCCGCTCGCCGTCGGCTGGCCGTCGTCTGAAAGCAAAGACTGCCGATGAGTGCTCCTCCAGTCGCAATACTATTGCGCACTGTTTATGCCATCGAGACCACGCCGCCGTAAGCGACAACGCCGGCGAAGTCGCCGCACGCACCTACGGTCATGTTGTCGCTTGGACCGCCATCTTTGTAACGAGATTAGAAGTTAATGGTGGTCATTAACTAGTAAAGCATGTCTTAACACTGTAACAAGTCACTTACATGTGGGCCCACGACTTAAAAAGTACCGTTTCGAGTAAGTAACCAGAGCGCATAACTTGGGTCATTTTTGACCGTTGGATGTGTGATCGACGGCTCTGGTTCGATGGGCCGTTCGGACCACTTCTTCGGCCACGATTGGTGACCGTTGGATTCAAATCCAACGGCTCACGAGCTTTCTCTGTAACACGCTACCACGCCACTGCGCGGTGATGAGCAAGCAGCGAGCCACTGTCAATGGCAGAGGCTAGCCCACGCCATGAGAAAAGTATTAAAAGATTTAGAAAATCGAAATGGTTTATTTACACATCGAAAAATATGTGTAACTTCAAAAATGTATAACTAATTCATTTTAACTCCAAAAACAGTGAAACTAGTTTTGTTAATCGTGACTCTAACTGAGCTTTATTATAAAATTGGTTTCACACACATCACTGTTCCAGAGAAAGTATTTGGTGGAAGATAACCCAAAACCCAAATTATTGGTATACTAGAAAATGCTATTAACTTTAAAAATGCATAACAAATACATCTTAACTCCAAAATGGATGAAACCACTTCGGTAATTTTCATTTTATTGAACTTTATATTAAAATCGGTTTCAAACTTGTCTCTGTAGCAGAGAATATTATTGTGAAATTGATCCATTAAAACTATTATTTTTACAAAAGGAAATGCCGATAACTTTAGAAATTCATAACTAAATCATGAAAACTCCATTTGAGGCAAACTCAACTGATTTAGTCTTATATTAATATTCTAAATTTATCCATATAATCCTTATACCCTCTACTGCTCTACAAATTTTGACCCCATAATTAAATTAATTAAAAGGGCATATTGAAAGCTGAAATTCAAATCGTTATAACTCTCACATGCTAAATCCAAATGGATAAATTCTTTCACCTAAATTCATATAAAATCATGATTTACCTACTGTAAAAAAATCATGCATTTTTGAGTACTTTGGATTTTTGAGTATTTCTCGCTATTTATTAGATTGTATTTATCTAGATACCGAGCCTATTGATATCGACCTTTACGCTACTGAGGAGAGCAGCTTAGCTACCAGCAAGGCAAGCATCATTTGAACTTTCTTTTGCATCATATTTGATCCTAGTTTTGTTAAGTTAAGTGCAATAATAATTGCTTGCATGATTATTTTACAAGGTCGCTATTTTTGTGATGTGTAGAATAGTTATATCCAATTGTTGAGGATTATCTTGAATTATGAATAACTTCAGTACCACATGCTTAAGATAGGTTGTGTGAATTATCTATGGTTTGGGTTTGCTAGCCATGCAAGTCTAGAAGCGGTAGATTGATTGTCGGATTAACCCGACAATTATGGGATAAACACAACTTTCTTTATATACCTTTGTTTCAGATCTTCGTATCTGTTTTATAAGTTAAATTTTATCACTTTTAAATGAACTTATGGTCTGGACAAGTGATGGTTAGTGATGGTGCCTTCGTGCACGAGACTTGGGAAAGTGGTAGACTTGTCAGACAATTAAGGACCGAACTTTGGTAACATCTTTGATTCAAGTAAAACTCGTCTTTGCCACATGCGTGTATGGGCACCGCTTAGTTAAGTAAGGGGTTGGTATTGTTGAGTTGATGACTGGTGGTGTGAGGGCTTATATGTGTTGCATCGCATATATGATCCATAAGGGTGCCAATTGCAATTCTTTACAGTTAGGGCGAGCCCTATTTAAGCTTTATTCAATTGGGTTGGCATTTCCGGCACAACTTACGTGCCCGTTTAGCTGTAGGTGGATAGCCTACACTTAAATGGGATTACGTCATGGATGGGTGAGTCAACTCAATAGTATCAACTTGATGAAAAATACTAAGTCTTGGTTTATCGTACCGCATACCATAGGAAGTATGCTATATTCGGAGGCATCCGGAGGCTTACGGGCTAATCAAGTCATGTGGGTAAAGTAGTACACCCTGCAGGTATAAATCTATTGAATAGCCGTGTCCACGGTTATGGACAACACTTGAGTTACATGGTTGCTATTGTTAGATATGGAAATTAAAATTGTGGTTATAACTTGGTTCGTCATGAATGGGTTATTCATGTTGCTTTATACTCAAAGTGGACAGCCACTTTGTCTTTTGTATGATTCATTTGTTACTTATTCATGTACTTTACTTCTACTTCAAATCTGTTTATAAAATTGCAATTGAAAACTAGTATGTGTAGGTTGTTAAAATTGTTAAGTCCTTTCGCAAAACTAAGCCAATATGAGCCATCCTTTGGAACAACCTCTATGCATAACTAATTTTTATTTGTGTAAGACTTATGAGTACGTTTGTACTCAACCCGTTCTTACAATTTCAGGTGAGGAGATTTGTGAGTTTGTTGATCTCGTCGGCCGATTTAGGCGACGCCGACGAGTAGTGCTATCTTTTATCCCCAGTCGGTTGCCGATGGGTTATGGGCATACTATGCTGGACTTTTGGTTTATTTACATTGCTTCCGCTGTTACTTTATGATATTATTTCAATTTGGCCGGTCGGCCACTTGTAATAGTCGTACTCTTGAACTATTATGTTGTACGTCTTCCGAATTATGAATGTATGAATGTTGTATGGATGTGATCAACGTTGAATGAGAGTATGGGCATATTGGTCGCTGATCTTGGGAGCCAATATGTTTGCATACTAAGCTGTTAGTGGCTTCCTATTTAACCCACTAAGTGTAGCGTTTGACTGTTTAGGGGAACCGACAATCATGTAGTGCTTGCATGGGAGCAATCGCATGATCGTTGGGGCTCTAGTGTTAGTTAAACCTTTCACTTAGATTGAGTTAAGTTGGAATCCATTTACTTGAGGCTCAAGGGTTATGTCCTTAAGACCATGCTTAGTCTCGGTCTTACGGAGATAATTCGGGGTCCTCACAATTATGATGTCATCAACATATATAAGTAAATAAACAACAACATTTCCACTGTTATAAAAAAAGCAATGATTTGTCGGCCTGAGATGGCTTGAACCCAAGTTCTTGTAACTTGGAACTTAACCTGGAGTACCATGCACGTGGTGCTTGTTTCAGCCCATATATTGTTTTATCAAGTTTGCATACATAATTCGGTGGGCGCTTGTCTTCATAGCCCGGTGGTTGCCTCATATGAACCTCCTCTTCTAGAATGCCATGCAAAAAAGTATTCTGCACATCGAGTTGACGAAGCATCCATCCTCGAGAGACAGGAATGGAAAGAATAAGCCGAATGGTCGCTGCTTTGACTACTAGACTATAAGTGTCCTCATAATCAATCCCATATCGCTGCTTGAATCCTTTCGCAACTAGCTGGGCTTTGTATCTGTCAATGCTACCATCAACTTTGCGTTTGATCTTGTAGACCCACTTACAATCCATGATGTTTTTCCCTTACTGAGGAGGAACCAAGTGCCATGTACGATTTTGGACTAAAGCATGATGTTCCTCATCCAAGGCTCTCCGCCAGCACAAATCACCAAGACGAGCATCAATAGTAGATGGTTCATCAGATATGTATGTAAAAGCATACCAAACAGTTCCATTCGTATAGACTTTTGGCACACGTATGTTGTTGCGCGCCCTAGTCACCACACCAGATGGCACAACCTCAGACATAGAAGAACATGACGCCCCTAACTCAGTGTCACTCGTAGACGAAGAAGAGATGGATGCCGCAGGAGTTGCCGTAGGGTGAAACGGTGTTGCCGCAGGATGAAACTCGACAGACGATAGATCTTCCACAGGCAAGTCCACTGTAACATCATCTGAAGGCTGATCGGCAATAGGCTACACATATATGTTAGACGACAAAGAAACATAATTTTTATGAGTCAGTTGGTCATCTAAAACAATGGGTGTGGAGGAGGGACGATGACCGACTGAGGGTGAGAGATGCGAGAAAGGAAAATTTTCCTCATCAAAGACAACGTCACGAGATATGTAGACAAGTCCAGTGGACACATCAAGACACTTATACCCTTTGTGAAGGCTATTGTACCCTAGGAACACACATTGGTGAGATCGGAACTAAAGTTTCCAAATGTTATACGGCCACAAATGTGGCCAACATGCACACCAAGGTCTTAAGGGATGAATAATCTGGTACTTGATCGAATAAGGGTTCAAGAGGAGAAACAAAATTGAGGACTTTGCTAGGCAGCCGATTGATAAGAAAAGTAGTAGTTAGGAAAGTTGAATCCCATAATTTTAAGGGTACAGATGAATGCGCAAGAAGAGCTAAGCCAACCTCTACAATGTGGTGATGTTTATGTTCGACCGAACCATTTTATTGATGAGTGTGAGGACATGAAACATGATGAGTAATACCAATTTTCTTGAAAAAAGAACTGAGTTTGCGATATTCTCCTCCCTAATTAGTTTGAACATGTTTTTGGAACTCAAGAAAGACAAACATGACATCGGATTTATTCTTCAAAAGGTAGATCCACAAAAAATTTCTATAGTCATCAATAAAACTAACATAATATTTATATCCCTCAACCGATGTAGGAGTAGGTCCCCAAACATCATAGAAAACATGGTCTAAAGGAGTAGAGGGTACACAGTTAACAAAGGATATGGTAATTGATGACTCCTAGCATGTTGACAAGCATCACAGACCAAAACTTTATTGAATGTATTTGAACAAGGTAAATTATGACGCCTAAGAACTTGTCGAACTACTCAAAATGAAGGGTGACCAAAACGATTATACCATCTCTCTTGAGTTGGAGCTGTGACCGAAAAAACTTGCTTGATATTGTATTTCTTGTGCTGAAATTGGGGAGGATAGAGCCCTCCTTCACATTTTTCGTGAAGTAGAACTTTTTTCGTTTCCTGATCCTTAACAAGAAAATGATTTGGATGAAATTCAATGAAGACATTGTTGTCAGAGGTAAGACGATGAATAGAAACAAGGTTTTTGGTTGCTTTCGGAATAAGGAGAACCCTCTTAATATGAAGATCTTGACTAGAGTTAGGAATAATAGATTGACCAACATGATTAATAAACATACATGTTCCATTCGCAGTCTGAACATGATCATTTCCATTGTATTTCTGCCTGTCGAGATCATTGGTAATATAATCTGTAGCACCATAATTTGTGTACCAGTTTGTGCCAACACCATATGAAGTAGTGTGGGCCGAAGCTGCAACTCTTGATTCATCGTTCTGATAAGCATGATCAAAGCGATGGAAACACTTTGTTCTGGTAGGCATGATCAAAGCGATGGCAACACTTTGGTGCAGTATGTCCCATCGTGCCACACAGTTGACATGTAGGACGATCACTGTTGGTGTTGGAGTTGTTGTTGTTCGTGTACTGATGTTTGCCGCCATCTCCGTGGCGCTCATGACCACATCCTCCTCGACCACACCCACGCCCTCCACGGCTACCTCCACGATTGACAAAGTTCACAGAGGAGCCAGAGAATTGGGACATGGAGTTTTGTTGATCAAGGCACATCTCGAAACTAAGGATGTGTGCATAAACGCCGCTGAGAGTAAGAGCATCGGCTCTGGTTGTGATAGACGTCGCCAGAGGATTGTACTCGGCATCAAGTCCTGCAAGCAAATAGGAGATAAATTCTTCATCTCCAAGAGGATGACCAGTAGAGGCCATTGTATCCGCCAATGCCTTCATCTTAGCGAAGTATGCCGTTGCGGAAAGATCGTTCTTGCGAGTGTTGGAGAGTTGCATATGGATTTGTATCATCTGCGCCTTGGACTGAGAAGAGAACATGCGATCCGGGGCCGTCCATACTTCTATCGCTGACTCCAGTAGTAGCACCTGCGACAGAACTTCAGGCAAAAGAGAAGAAAGTATTGTGCTAAGGATGATCTGACCTTGCTGCTCCCATATTTGATAATCTGGATTGGGAACTTGCATTGTCTCATCTCCAAGTGTTTGCGCCACAGTCATTGCCAGGGCGACACTGGAGCCATTAATGAACCCTAGCAATCGCTAACCGCGAAGGTAGGGAACAATCTACGCTTTCCACATAAGGTAGTTTTCTTGAGACAACTTGATGCTGATCAGTTGCCCAAAAGATGGCATCGACAGCAGTCCTACAATCGTGCTAATCGCATCGCTGGAGCTTGAGATTGTCGCGCCAGATGTTGTTGATGAATAGCTTGATGAAGACATGTTGATGTGGTAGAAGAGGTAGCTCTGATACCATGTAAACTAACAATCAGTAGATTGAGTTGAGAGGAAAAGACTTGGCGCAACCAATCGTGCTGAGCCAAACCGAAAATATATATCCATTAGCTTTGCCGGATATACTACAGGACCGAGTAGTATCCAAATACAACACAACACCGAAAATGTTACAAACTGAAATATATCTCTAACATATGGAAAGATATATTCTATCTTTAGGACGAAAATGTTACAAACTGAAATATATCTTTAACATATGGAAAGATATATTCTATCTTTAACTCCTAGTAATGTGCTACAGTGAAAATACTATAGTATCGTGCAGGGATCACTATAGCACTAATATTACTGTACGCATAGTATTCATCAGTACCGCAAACAATCTAGATCCGGGTACTGGGGCTGGCTTGGCTTTATCGACCTCCATGTGGCCCAAGCCAACGCCTATATCAAATATTCCGGTGACTACCGATTAATATTAATTGGCAGGTGTTACTAGAATTATTTGAGCTGCTCGATCTTGTTGATGCTTACGCACAGGCGCTCCTTAAACACAAGCACACGAAGATGAGTGCGTGGATCTCTAGTTCTGTTTGGAACGTAGCAATTTTGATGATTTTATAAGAGCCAGTTCTGTTCCTCCAAAATCTCAATTTTACATTCCAAATAGGCTTTAAGAAGATATTGGAGGATGATCCTTGGTACCTACACAAGGATTAAGCGACTGCTGCCTGGCACTGACCGTGAATGAACTAGTGCATCACAAGAGTGATGTGACATGAGAAGCGTCTCCCCCGATTTCTATTTGCTTTACCAACGGACAGCAAGTTTTGGGCTAAAATAAAACGAAACAGCGATATTAGTCCGAACGAAATTGATAAAAATGGTATGTCTACTGTGCGCATAGACGTTGTAGCAGGTCACCTACGGTGCATAAGGAATCGGTTCTGTAGCACTATGCACACTGTAGCATAGTGATGGTGTGCGGAGGCAAGGCAGGTGCCAGGTGGCCTGCCGACCTGTCACGACGTTTTCACACGTAGGTACGTCATTTTGTATCGCGACCTTTAAACGAAGGCTGTTTTCGCTATTTCACTAAAAACGTGTGATTTTAGCCAGAACTCACCGACAGCTCATGCATGCGGTAAGGACGAGAGACCATGGGCCGGCGAAAAGATGGAGTGGAATCCCCGACTGGCCCATCGTACATCAGGCGTGGAGGTAGCAAATTGCTCGGCAGCTGGGCTTTCTGCGGCCCACTAAGAGCACAACCAACAGGCAAGGAAAGAGTCCCGGTTCCTCTTCTTCGTTTATGAAAGTGAAATATTAGAACATGTAATGAGATCATTTATGAAAGTATAGGAAAAAGAATGCGAACTTCACATGAAAACAAATATAACACTTTCGTCTTTATCTTTTACTTAAACGTCGTGTCCGGGCGCTAGCTGCGAGCGGTGGCTGGCATGGGCAACGCCTCCACGGAGACATGTCCGATCGCTTCCCCGCACACCGTCGGGACTCGAAATTACCGTCCGAAACTATATCTGTATATCAGCAGACAGCAGTATCTTTGGATCTATAGCTCGTACACATAATTATAACATTGAATATTAAATACATATATCATAAAAATAAATCTATTACATAATATTAAACACTATATAAATAGACAGTACGGCTTTGAATTTACAGAACAACCGAACATGCCAAATATCTTTAAAGAACAAAAACATAATTGGATTAAATAACACAACAAGTGGGACCCCAGGATAGGCAATCGACTGGGACTCATGACCTAGTCTTTTGCCTCTTCTTCCTCCAAATCGTCTTGACGATCTCGTAAGCCAGTACATTTTTTTCCTTCACTTACTGAATGATATTACTGAGCAAGTGTGAGTTACAATACACAGAATACAGTTATAATAGATGCAAGATTGATCAAAGAAAAAGATTGAGGTTTTTTTTTATTTGCATAAAGGCACAATTGAAATAGATTAAGTAGTAGATAAGACGTGAGACCTAGCATTTTAACTAAAACAAGTTTTAATGACATTGAGCAATTGTTGTATAATACTCGCAAGGTTCCATCCACCTACGAACAGAGCATGGTTCCATCAACCATATGCTATATCAATTTTTAGGGTTCTATCCACCCAATAATATCCATTGGGTTCCATCTGTCGACGATCGAATCGCCGATCTTACGAAAATAAACGAGGAAAATGACGTGGAATATCCCGAATGGAATGGGGTCGCTCTTTATTGATATGAACTGGATTTACAAGATGTGGCTAAGTACTACCTGAATTACACCGAATGGAGGAATGTTAACCGGCAATCGACTTAGAATATGAGTCTAAGGTGATTATCTAGCTTCTAATTCCACCGCTTAGGCTTCAGGCATATCTTTGCCTTGGCCTTGTTTTGTGTGTCGCCTATCGCCTCCCTTCTTGTCCCTTGTCCCTTGTCCCTTGTGCCTTCTTCGCCTCTTACATGCTTCACCTTTAAATAACTTCCAAGAGATGTCGCTTACTCTGGAGAAGACGTCCTCGTGAAGCGTTACGATTGGTTTGGAGCAGAGAAGTTAGCAATGTGCTAACTTCCTTGCGTTGCTTGTGAAAAGCTTAACCGTAGGGTGGTTAATAGTCGATGTCTCGTGGTTGTACCATCGCATGGTTTGGAACGATAACACGTGTTCCATTCATCATACGATAAGAAATACCAGCCAAGAATTTTACGAGCGGTTATACGGTCGGGATTAGGCACAAAGCCTCATCCGACCAGGGTACCCATTAAGTAACCTCTGAATACTAACGACCAGGGAGGTCGTTAGTCTTAGGGGTTACGACCATGAAGACATATGGTCTTTTATTATGCATTTAAAATAATACATAGAGGTTTTAATCCTCGTCAGCTAGCCCCTGAACTTTAAATGAACTGGTCGTGTATATACCTTTTCCCGATGAAATCGTATCGGGCAGACCCCATTTAATGTCGTGGTATACGGCGGTCTGTGTTCACTTTAAAGTTGAGAACTTGCCTTGGGAAACGAAGAGTTCTTCGTCGCTTGAACAAAAAGAAGCTTTTTGTCAGTTGGACTTTTGTGGGAATCCTTCGAAAGTATCGGAAGTTTATAAAATCTTCTCTCGCTGGGCTCTTAGAATTTTTATGCTTCCAAAATCCCCTTTCGATCCCCTTTAGCTTCTCGCCAAGAAATCCTCCGAGTCTTTTCTGTTCGTTTTCCGACCACAAAGTCTCCAACTTTTGCTACTCATTCTTGAGGATTTTCGCCATGTCGAGCAGATTACAAAGTGGTTGCCTTGAATTGGGCAAGAAAAAGCTTGAGGCTTTGGCGAAGATGGGAATGCTCCCAGATAGGAATCTGATTAATTGGAGACCGGCGACTGGAGAGCATTTTCCGAGCCGTGAAGATGGCGAAATCCCTGTTTTTCTTGCCTACATCGAATGTGGGCTGAGACTACCGGTACACAAATTCCTCCTCCGCGTTCTTGAACATTACGGGTGGAATTGGTGAATTTGGCCCCAAATTCGATCGCAAATATTAGTATTTTCGCATATTTGTGCGAGGCATACCTGGGAATACAACCGAACTTGAAGCTCTTTAGTTATTTCTACCGCATGGTGATGGGAAAATCTGCGGCAAAATCTGAGGCAGCTCCTGGGGAATGCACATTGCGTCTTCATGACGGGAAGGCCGATGAGTACATCTTCATGTACGCGGAATCTTCGTGGTCGTCGTGGAAAAAGTAATCGGTTTTACATGACGATTCGAAGACGATGGCCTCTACTTCACGGAACTAGAGCAAGTGAAAACTCCAAGTGGAAGGAAACCAGTAAAGAAGACAGGATAGTCAAAAGATGGGCGGATGCCATCTATGACTTGCGAGTCAAGGGCCTGACTTGTGGCATGTGGTGAAGGATTTCACCTTTCGTCCAGATTAGCCCATTGAAGCTCCGGACTCATTCCACGCTCTGGTGCCTTGATCGTGATGAAGCTACCTCGGAAGGTGGTAAGTCTTTGAGATAAATTCGATCGGTATTTTGATTTGATTAATGTATTACCTTAAAATCTGTCTATTCTTCCTTCATTAAAGCTCTTTCCTGGGGAAATTAGAGATCGAGTCGATGATCTGCAAGGGGAGCTCGGAGAAAATGTTGAATGCCCCAAGATCTTAGCCAGAACTCCTATTGAAGGAGACTGGCAAGGCTTAAGGTAATTTAATCAAAATTCCTTTTACCATGTGTATACATATATTCCACCAGATTTCCAATCGTGTTTCACTTTTGCAATTTGGTCGGATTATGAATCATACAATCTGGTGAGGATCAACGCCCCACCTTAGTTCCGACCGAGTCGTGCCTCGAGGCACTTGAAGGAGATGAATCCTCGAGGTAATAGAACATTTCGAATCATATATGTACGAATTTTTTAGATAAAGGATTTCTTCACCCAATCAAATTTGTTCTTTGATTTAGGTGGATAAGCCCGAGGGCCCGCAGAATGTAATCGCGAGGTCAGAGACTCCAGAGTGGTCGTGCACGACCTTATGGTTGTTATTGAAACAATCGATCCGAGATTGATGAAACCACTCCTCCCACCGATAGTCGAATGCGGTCCTTGATGAACCGTCGAGGACATAGCTTCCGACATCTTGTTGGAGGATGTGAGGTTCAACAAACCTTGCCGGGTCCGTAACCAAAGAAGATTGGAGGAGAAGAAAAGGAAGGCTAAGCGCACGATTTCTCTCTTGCGCGTTTGAGTCAAATCCTTGAGATTAACAAGGTATGTACAAATGAAAGTGGTCGATAAGTATGTACCTCTAATAATTCCTTGATGATTTGATACTTTGAACTTCCCATCTTCGGTTTGCATAGGTCTTCGTGTTCCGTCGTTTCCGACTGTGTTCTTCCCCGAGGACTCGCACTGTGGAAGTTCCCGATCAGAGCACTTCTCGTGACAAAGTTCCCGAGGGAATAGTGGTCGAAGAAGCCCCGAGCAGTGATAAGGGCAACGGTTGAGTTGGATCCTTTGGTGATTGAAACCCCTTCGTGGAGGTAGATGCCTCGAGAGGTCTCAACAGTTCCGATCATCGCCGATAACCCTTCCCAACCTAACAAGTTCCTTTTCGTCCCGATTCATCGAGGATAAGGAGCTTGATGAGGCGTGGCGAAAAGTATCGGATACTCAACTCAAGATGCACCTCGATTTGATTTTTGCGGTTATAATGACCAGAACAATTCTGTAAGTATTCTACGACCCGACTTCATAGCTCTTCTTTAAAAAGTTTATAAGAAACTTAAGAAAGAGAACGCTATTTGTGTAGCATTTGGTCGAGAACTTTGTCAGTGATCGGAGGATCCACCCAAATGAAAGTTAAGGACTTGGAGCAAAAGCACTCGAGTTGGAAAGTAAGAACTTTTCCTTTTGAACTTTTGTTTCTTCTTCAATACTTTGCTCCTCTACAATTATTCTCCCTTATCGTATTCGATAGATCTGGAGAAAATAAAAGAGGAGGTTGTGGCTGAGAAAGCCAAGACAGCTTTTCTTGAAGAAGAAATAAAAGCTAAGGACCAGTCATTTGCTGAAGCAAGTTCAGCTAAAGACCGGTTGATCGCTGAAGCAACGACCAAATATGAAACACTTAGCAAAACAAATGAAGGTAATATGTCGTAAGCTTGATTTTTCCTTCATTTATGCTTGTGTTCATTAACTGATTTGTTTTTGCAGAGCAAACGCAAATGCTGAACAGAGTAAAGAAAACTCTGAAATTTGAGCAGGATAAGGGGGCGGCTCTTGCTCAAAATATTGATGAAAAGATTCATGCTTTGAACAAGATGATCTTTGATATGGGATCAGGATCAAGCCTGCCTTCCTTAGGAGATCCAATAGAGAAAATGAACTATTTGGGTCAACTTCTAGGGGATCTTAAAGTTCTGCTCAAAACTACTCGGACGAATTATGCCCAGGCCCTAAAAACAGGCGTTGCAAGTGGAGTTAGTTTTGCTTTGGCAAAACTGAAAGCTTCCGACCCCTCCATAGATCTCCAAGCTGTTAAAGATGACTTCAACTGCCCACCTGAGGAGGCGACCAAGTTCATGGAAGAACTCAGGCCACTCGGAGATATAGTTGTAGAGGAGATGGAGGTCGAATCTCACAAACAAGCGAGTTAGGCTGGAATATTTCTTAGAGTAGGTTCCTCAAGTGTAAAAATATTTGAATATCTATGAAAACTTACCTTTTATGTCATTGACAAAGCTTTTGTTTATCCTGTTTGACTTTTTTAAAATTCTCAGATATTTCCTAGCCCCGATTGCTTTATAGTAGAAGAACGCATCTTGTACAAGCGGTGAGCCAAGAAAGAGAATAAAAAGAGGTCATAACCATGTATGTGAGTTTTGAAGGTATGTTTGGACATGTAAGACAAAAGCGATCGTTAAGATTAGGAAATCAAATGTGGTCGGGACTAACAGATGATTTCGACTAGTTATAGATCTTTGTTTGTCATAATGGAAATACCCATCAAAAACACTATATATGGTCGGAAAAAGACTTTGTCAAACTTGACATAAGAAGAAATGCAAATATGTATGCAACAAATTATAAGTGAACTTTGTTTATATCTATTGTCCCATAACTGCCTGGAACTAATGCTAAGACACGAAGGCATACGACACATTTCTTGAAACGTGTTCAAATTCTCAGATCCGATCGTAGCGAGGATCGAAGAAAAGAACTGTCGCTAGGAAGCTCCTTCCAATGGGCGTGACCACGCGAAAAAAGGAGAGACTTGACTAGGAGGCTTTCCGTGTCCCACCAATGAGCTGGACAAGAATAGACCGTAATCTTAAAATAATGAAGCATAATCTTGTAATCGTAAGCATATCATTCATGAGATAGTTAGTTGTGTGGCGCCTCGATTACTCATTTTTTTTGAGAAAAGAGTGTAGTCGCTGCGTGGGAATCATTTGAAGAAAAATGCTCACGACTAGGACCATAGAGTATCGAGAGATCCTTAAAAGGATATCGGAGAGAAAATGTCTTCTCACTGCACTAACAATAATAAACGACTGAATGTAGGTGTATATATATAAGCAAAGTTGCACTTCTTAATTAATTAATGAATTTAATGAAATTGAAATTGAAAGAAATGAAAGAATGAAAATTAAACATAGAACTTACGCAATTGATCAATGTTCCAAGAATTTGACAAAATTTGCCCATCGATACATAGCCAACAGATTAAACACAGTCAAGTTACTTCGACCACGGTAAAGGACCTTCCCATTTAGGAGAAAGTTTATTGCGATTTGTTTGGCTCAAATTTTTACGAGAACCGGATCACCTCTGACAAAGGTCATGCGAGGTCGCACCTTACGACTATGGTACCTTCGCATGGCTTGTTGGTAGACTAGCGATCGCATAAGGGCTTGGTTTCGCTCGTTCTTCAAGGAAATCGACGCGTCGCCGAAGTCGTCGTTCATTCTGATCATTTTCGTCAAAACGATCGCCGATTCGCAGAGCCAATTTTGAGTTCGGAGGAAGCATAGCTTCAGCACCATAAACCAAAAGAATGGAGTTTCACGGTGCGCACGATCGTCGCGTAGTTCGAACGCCCATAACACGTAGGGAAGTTCTTTACCCAAGCGCCGACCGCTTGATTAATCGGTCGAATACTCGGCGTTTGATCCTCGCATAAGGATACCATTAGCCGCTCAATCGCTCCGTTGCTCTGCGGATGTGCAATGAAGCAAAATGAACTTTGACACCAAGTTCATCGCGAAATTCTGGAATTGATCTTTGGAATCGGAACCATTATGTCTGTGATGATCTGTTGGGTACACCAAATCGCGTGATCACATTTTTTCAGAGAAATCTCTTAGCGGCCTCGGTTGTTATTTTAACGATCGCTCGGCTTCAATCCATTTTGTAAACGTGTCAATCATGACGAAAGGAATTGGCCCCGGTGCTCTTGGGAAAGGTCCTGTAATGTCCAAATTCCCAAAGTTGCAAAAGGCCAAGAAAGAGGAATTGTTTGTAAGGCTTGTCTTTGGTGGTGTACTTGTCGGCTATGAAACCGACATTGTACACACTTCATCACAAGCTCTTTTGCATCATGAAGGGCGGTTGGCGAGAATAGCCTTGCCGAAGGCTTTACCGACTGTGGTTCTCAGAGGAATGGTGTGCTCCACAGACACCTTCATGGATTTCTGTTAGCAATCTAATGCCATCCGCTTGAGATATGCATCTCATCAACACTCCATGAGATCCTCGCTTATACAAGGTACTTTCGATTAGAGTGTATGATTTGGCTTTTCGTGCTATCTGATCGGCCTCTACATCATCTTCTGGAATTGTGTCATCTTTGAAGATAATTGTAGATCGATGTCATCCAATCTCTACCTTGATCGTGGCGGCGACCAACCGTCAACGACACATGGAGCATCCATGTTCCCTTGATTAGTTTGTTCAACTTGCAAAGAATCATGTATGTTCTCGGAAGGCTCAACTACCGAGGGTGAATTGAGTTGCTCGAGAAAAACTCCGGCGGGGCGGTCGACCTCGTGGAGGCCATCCGTGCTAACCGGTTCCGCCGAAAGTTTTCCTTTCTAGGAATATGTTGGATCCGAAAATCGAAGAAGTGCTTTTCAAGTTTTCGTACTTCCGCCAGATAAGATGACATCTTGGTACTAGAGCATTGATACTCTTTCCCCACTTGATTCGCTACTAGTTGAGAATCGCCTTTCACTAGTAATGCGAATCCGGCGAACGAGCCGCTCGAGTCCCGCCAAAACCTTCATATTCGCCACATTATTGGTGGTAGGAAAATTTAATCGGATGGCGTACTTGATGTGTTCGCCAAGAGGATATCAAGACCACTCCACCCCGATCCTTGTAACATCATGGAACCGCTGAAATACATTGTCCACTGTCGTGGTGTTCGTACTCGGGTCCTTGGGTGGGTTCAAGGTTTGTCCATTCGCAATGAATTACGCTATTGCACAGGACTTTATTGTTTGTCGTGAAATAAAATGGAGATCGAACGCCCCTAGCTCGACCGCCCATTTGGCTATTCGTCCTGATGATTCCCTGTTTCCAAGGACTTGACCAAGGGGATATCCGGTAGGTACGACCACTTTGTGGGCCTGAAAGTAGTGCCTTAGCTTCCTTGAAGACATAAGGAGGCCATAGAGCAACTTTTGTACCTGTGGGTATCTTTCCTTTGGTCCATGTAAGACTTCGCTTACGTAATAGACTGGTCGTTGGATATTATCCTTTCTACAACCAGTACACCGCTAATATGCGTGGTGTTGCTGCCACGTAAATTAGCAATGTTTCTCCCGGTCTCGGAGAAACTAAAACCGGGGTACTTGTAAGGTACTTTTTGAGTTCCTCAAAGGCATCGTTTGCCTCTTTAGTCCACTCGAAACTCCCATGTTTCCGAAGAAGTTTAAAGAAAGGTAATCCTTTTTCCCCTAATCTTGCTATGAACGGCTTAACGCTGCCATACGCCCGGTTAGTTTTGGACTTCCTTCTTCGTGGTCGGAGGGCGCATCTGGTCGATGGCCGCAATTTTTGCTGGATTAGCTTCAATACCTCTAGCGAAACTAGGAAACCAAGCGCTTTTCAGTGAAACTCGAACACACACTTTTCCGGATTTAACTTGAGGTTATGTCTTCTCAAGTTGTTAAAGGTTTCTTGTAAGTCGAGAACGTGGTCGGCGTTGGTGGTCTTTACTGACCGGATCGTCAACATAAGCTTCTAGATTCCGACCGATTTGTGGACTAAAAGTTTTTGCATCAACCTTTGAAAAGTTGCACCAAAGATTTTTGAGACCAAATGGCATCTTAATATAACAAGAAGTACGATATGGGGTGATGAAGGAAGTTTTCTCCTCATCTTCTTTACACATACTAATCTGGTGGTACCACGAATACGCATCTAAAAAACTTAGTAACTCGCACCCGTAAGTAGAGTCTACTAGTTGATCAATGCGGAAGGGGAAAGTCATCCTTCTGACAAGCTTTATTAAGATCTGTAAAGTCGATACACATTCGCCATTTCCATTATTTTTCCTAACCATTACAGATTAGCAAGCCACCGTGGGTGGTTGACTTCACGAATAAATCCCGCTGGAGAAGCTTGTCAATCTCCGATCGATTGCTTCCTTCCGATCGGGTGCAAACGTCGTAGTTTCGCTTGATCGGTTTTTATCGCCGAGAGCAAGCCTGTGCTCGATCACCTCGGGGACTCTGGCATATCGGACGCTGCCAAGCAAACACGTCTTGATTTGCTCGGAGGAAGGAGACGAGCGACTCTTCCTATTTAGGGTCGAGTCTTGCCCGACCGTAATCTTCGGGCGGTTGGATCTGGTTGTCTGACCCATGTGACGACTTGACGCTGTCCGGAGAAGCGCTTTTGTCGAGTAGTACCTCCTTGGTCTAGTCGGATGGTTTGGGCGCCATCTTTGGCTTCGAGTGCTTGACTCGCATGGGAGACGGATTAACCTCTCTGGTCGGAAGTTCATCAACCAAAGGCAAAGGATTTCCGATCGCACGTAGCCATTTTCGATCTCCTCGAATTGTGATGACTCCTTCGCCCCACATTTTCAAACTTTGATAACCGTAATGCGTGGCTATCAAGAATTTTGCTAATGCCGGTCGACCGAGGATTCCGTTGTATCTTGATTCAAGTTTACTACATCAAACGGGATCTTCTCTGCTCGAAATTGTCGTTTTCCAAACGTCACGGTAAGGAAACTTGTCCTATCGGTTTAGCGGTAGAACCCTAACTATACCATGAAAAGCATATTTCACGTGTTTCACCTTTGACATGGGGACCGCATTTCTTCTAAAGCTCCTACAAATAATATATTCAAGAACTACCCCCATCCACTAAGACCCGATTAACCCGACAATTATTAATAGTTGGTTCAACGGCGATGGGGAACCTACCCTACGAGTCGATGGGATGGTGCGATTGTCTTTCTTTGAAGAAATTGCGGTGTCCGACCACTTCGAGTGCTTGATTACGCTTGGAGATTCGACGAGGTTGACCTCCGCTCCATGGCCTTGAGATGACGTCTGGACTCGTATGAAGAAGATCCTCCAAAAATCATGTTGATGTGTGTTGGGGATCCGGTACTCCATCTCCTCGCCGCCATCCTTGTCCTTTTGGAGCTCGTTTCTCCATGTTCTGTATTCTGGAAATGGTCCTTTACCCGCATAATAATCCTCCGAGCTCTTTTGCCAGACCACGGCAGTCGCAGATCATGCCCTCGTCACGGTGAAGTGGACACCACTTCTTATTAAATGCAGAATCCTTCATCGGAACTTTTGCTTTGCTTCGACCAAGATAGTCCTTCTTGCCCTTCCTAATCTTATGCAGGAACGGCGAGGACTTCTTTGTCGTCGGTCTGCGGTTCTTTTTCTTCTTGAGGACTTCTTGTTCTTTTCTCCTGCTTTGTCGGCACGGGCCGGGGAATCTTGTCTTCCGATCGATGGCTTCACACCACTCGATTGCTTCACTAGCAAAGGGCATATTTGTCCGCCATATCAAAAAGCTCAACGGTTGTTCTTGGAGGGTTCATTGCTATGTCCTCCGTAAACCGCCGATTCCTTAGACCTGCTTTTAAAAGCTCGAATAACGAGACTCTGCGACTTGGGTATAGAGTTACTGAACTGGCTGAACCTCTTGATATATTGACGTAAAGTCTCATCGGATCCTCGCCGGATTACGTGGAGATCGTCCTCCTTCCTGTATACGTCGCACTCGAAGTTGGCAATCGAAGATCACAGAGTTGTTCCCAAGTATATATGGATCCGACTGTAAGTTTAACAACCACGGCCAGGCGGACTTCGAGCACGGTGGGTAAATAGTTGGCCATTACATTCTCATCGCCACCAGCAGTACGATAGCGGTGGTATATATTTGGAGAAATTCCAATGGGTTTTGAGTTCCATTGAATTTGTCCAAGTTGGCTTGATCGGAACTGCTAGGCTAACGCACGCTTGGAGCCCAGCAGAGAAGGCTCGACAACTGTGATTGATTCATGGCGTCTTCTCTCGGAAGGTGCGGATTGTAATCGATCCTGAGACCGATCCCTAAGATTGAACGCTGAACTCCGGTTATCGATCCGGTCGTGAACATTGATATGATGTCCACGATCACCACTTGGTTCAAACGATGTCGAGATCGTTAGGTCCTAGTGGTGGTGGTTCTTCTCGACGCAGCGGGGGAGTACCCTCTTGAAATAGCCTTCTCCTCGTGACTCCTTGGTCGGAATCGCCGAGGAGGTCTTGGTATCAATCGCTCTCTGGTATGACCGTCTTTGTCCCCTCTTGAGGAGGAGCGCTGGGGCGAAGTCCTAGTCGACTTCTGAACCCTCTGTTCTCGATCGCTTCCGTCATTTGCATGGTCTGTTGGAGAATTTCGGATGCCGACCTCTGAGTTGTACAAAATTAGGCGTTCTGCTAGAGCGGATCGGAATTATTTAACATGTTTTGAATACGTCATAAGTTTTAGTACTGATCGAAGGTCTCGTGGTTCATATTTGTCGAGGTGTACCGTTCAACCTTCCCCGACCTTCGGATTTGTTCGATCCTCGATCACCACTGGGTGGGCAAAGGCGAGCGAGTTAACCGATTAACGTCGATTAGTTCCGTTGCCTCCGGAAGTTGGTGCTTGACGGCGGATCATCTCTAACAACACGTGATGGCGTGGTAGAGAGTGTAGGACCGTGCAGGCATCTTGATCTTCATCTCGATCGCTTGACCTCGTGCTTCCAAAGATTGATCTTCCGATGAGCTTCCATCATAACTAATGGAGAGCTTGTCGGTATCGCGAATCTTCCATGATGGAGATCGGTCGGAGATGAGCACTTCTGAGGTCTTCTCGGCTGATCCGACGAACCGCCGATCGTATCTTTGAGTGTGATCATCCCCACATGGCCTACGACTGGTGGAGGTTTCATCGACACCGCTTACAGTGACGGTTGACTCTGGAATTGCGAGTGTCAAGGAGAGTATCTTTCACCATGATTTCATCAATGGTATAGAGTTTTCCGGTGATGGAGCTGAAATTTCTTCACTGTTTACGGTCGAGAAGACCGGGCTTGAAGAGATCCTTTGGCATTCGAATCGGTGGAACGGCGGTTCTCTGGTTGCGCCACGGTAGTGGCGGCGATCTTCATCCATCCGATCGACCTCGTTAACGTCGGCGACGTGCGGCCGGCGAGGAGGATGACTCGCCATTTTCTTCCATGGCGCGGATACATCCTTCCATGTCGAGGTTGGCGTAGTCGCCGTCGAACCGCTTTTCCTCATCCCAAACTCCGCATAGTCGCATGAGCGATTGCAAGAGTTTTTGGGCGAGATTTTCTTGAGCGAAAAAAAAATTTCTTCAGAAACTTACGCCTTCTTCCCCATGGACGGCGCCAAATTGTCGATTTATCGAATCGCCGATCTTACTTAAAATAAACGAGGAAAATGACGTGGAATATCCCGGAATGGAATGGGGGTCGCTCTTTATTGATATGAACTGGATTTACAAGATGTGGCTAAGTACTACCTGAATTACCTGAATGGAGGAATGTAACCCACAATCGACTTAGAATATGAGTCTAAGGTGATTATCTAGCTTCTAATTCCACCGCTTAGGCTTCAGGCATATCTTTGCCTTGGCCTTGGTTTGTGTGTCGCCTATCGCCTCCTTCTTGTCCCTTGTCCCTTGTCCCTTGTCCCTTGTCCTTGTGCCTTCTTTCGTCTTCTCGTGCTTCACCTTTAAATAACTTCCGAAGAGATGGCGCTTACTCTGGAGAAGACGCCCTAGTGAAGCGTTACGACCGGGTTTGAACGGTAGAGAAGTTAGCAATGTGCTAACTTCCTGCGATTGCTTGTGAAAAGCTTAACCGTAGGGTGGTTAATAGTCGGTGTCTCGGGGTTGTACCATCGCATGGTTTGGAACGATAACACGTGTTCCATTCATCATACGATAAGAAATACCGATTCGAGAATTTCTGGCGGTTATCTCGGTGAGGGATTAGGCACAAAGCCTCATCCCACCGGGTACCCATTAAGTAATCTCTGAATACTAACGACTGTGGAGGTCGTTAATCTTAGGGGTTACGACCATGAAGACGTATGGTCTTTTATTATGCATTTAAAATAATACATAGAGGTTTTAATCCTCGTCACCATCCACCCAGGAACAAAATTTCAGGGTCCCATCCACCCGATAATATCAGTTTTATTCCACCCACAAGTAGTTTTTATAAAACAGAGACTAACCAAGCAAGTTCTTGTGCATCGCCTATGACCATGGCAAGACTATCCAGACAACTTTTCACTCTATAGAGGTTGCACAACTTTACCCACAAGAAACGATTATCTTGTAATACCAACACTTTACCGTAGACGTGCGACTAAAAAAATCATCACACGTCCTTTCCACCTCCCCCTAACATTTACCTGTCCATAGGGTCGTAGCCCTCACTCCGACGGGGAACCCATGTTGAATCAGAAATTATCCCTCGCTCTAACGAGGAATAACGACGCCCCTTCGCCATGTGGATCCTGGTCTCCGCTACAACGAAATCGCCTTCCATGCACACTTTCTCGAGTGGATTAAACACCACTTGCCTCTATTTAATCACCCATAGGATTGTATCCCTCGCTTCGATGAGGAACCCTCATTGAGTTGGAAATTATCCCCCGCTCCAACGAGGAAACAATGACGCCCCTCCACCATGTGCAGCCTGGTCTCCACCATAATGAAATCGTTTTCCCTCCACACTATCTCATGTGGATCAAACACCACTTGCCTTACTTGCGGCATAAATGCAAATGTTTGCAAAAGTAATCAACCAGGTCGACACCATTATAGACTTGTGGCTGCACTTTTAGTGCCCGGGAGGTCATCACAAGATTCGGTCCTTAATTGATTCGGGCGAAACTACCACATTACAAATTCTCGTGCTTCATCCGCACCCACCCGACTTACCATCCATCCAAGTCTAAAATATTTTTTTTTTAAAAATCTTTTCTAAGTTCAACATACCAGTCATTTCCATCCAATGGCTGCCCAAATCAAGTTTTAATGTTTGAATGACGTTGGGGGCAAATTAATGTCGACATGTCAATGTAACTGAGCAAGGCTAAGCATGACACTTAGATGCGGACTTAGTGGCTATTTAAGTATACCATTAGTCCTAGGGCAACATGGGATAGTGTCGTAGATCAAGGGATGGAATTTAATAGCTCAATTAATATTAAGGTATTAACTGCGAGCAATTTTATAATTTAAAGTAATATAAGTTGCATACAAAATATACGTGCAAAATGATCAAAATGATGACTCACCTTGCTCACAGTCTTTCTGGCCTTGGTCATGCTCGATCTATTGCTCTTCTGGAGCTTTGGCATCTATTTATGCGAAATTCAACCAAATCTAAATCCGAATGAATTCAAAATGCATTTAAAATTCAAATATTTGGTTTTGTCAAATAGGGTTTGAATTTATAAATAAGAATCACCTAATTTGAAGTTAAAAGGAGAGAGAACGAGCTCTCCAAAGTTTAAACTGGGGCAAAATCCCCAAAATAAACAGAGGAGAGAGGACGTCTCTCACCGACAGCTGGGGCCCACCCGACTTTTCAATTTTTTGAATTATTTTTATATTAAAAATAGCTACTATCACTGACAAGTGGGACCCCCTGTTTTTTTTGCGATTTATTTTTCAATTAGACATTATTACTGTGACTGGCAGGTGGGGCTAGGGTTTTATTTTTATTTTAACTATTTTCTTAAAGGAAATTCATGAATTACTGACAGGTGGGTCTACGGTACTCGTGGAATCCATCCACGACAACAATACTTGGCTCGTGGGCCCATAGGTCTACGACACGGTCCTTGAATCAAGTCTAAACAGCCCATTTTAAAGGGTAGGGTTGTATGTCATAAACTCATAACTTAAATTAGGCTCTAATTAGAATTTCTAATTGCCTCGGGGCCACATGTCATACTAATATTAATCGTTAATTAAACAATTTACTAACTATGTCATTAACCCTTAATGACATTCTTATAGTGCTCCTCCCCCGATTTGCACCGAACAGGGGAGGCACCGACGAGCCGGACCTCAGGGATGACCCAGGAGCTCCAAGATGGGTTCCCGCGTCCTCAGTGACCCTAAGGATGGTGACAATGAGGCCAGCAATGGCCCACAACAGAGGGCGAAATGCACGTGGTGGCGGCTAATATAGCAGGCGAAGAGCGCATGAGCATCTACACCCCAAGGGGATTCCAACGGGACCACCGACATGGTGTGGAGAGCTCTGTGTGCAACTGCCCACGACGACCAGCGCCGGAGACGAAGGTGCTACAGCGCAGTGTCTAAGCGCTACTCTACGGCTCAAATCGATTAGCCTACTACCTTTACATAGCCCTAGAATGTGAGGTGACATGTGCACTCACGAGTTTTTGGCTGAGACAACGGGTTCGGGTGGTGAATGGGAGACTGTGGCAGGGACATACCCGAGCGACTTAAGCAGCTCGACAGTGATGGCGACGGCGGAAACAGAGGATGTTGGGGTCTCTGACTCGACTACTTGCTTCTGGAGCATAAGGGAGATGAAGGAGGATGGGAAATGGTGCAGGCAGAATGGCGAACTCGTTGTGCGACTTAAATGGTGACGAGATACTCACGGGTGGCTGCGGTGCGTGACGATGCTACATTAGAGTAGGGCATTGCGTGGATGGGCGAAACGACATCAGGAGAGAGGGTCGCCGCCTGCGTGGCTCGGTTGGGACATGGGCGAGGACGACGATGGCGGGGTGTCTACATGAGCAGCCACGTGGCTATAGGCGACAGAGCTCGGTACGGGCAGTGCGTGGAGGAAAACAACACAGAGGTCGGAAGGAAGGAGGTCGGGCGGGGCCAAGCGAAGCTTGGCCAGGAGGAGGGAAGAAAGAGTGGGCCGGCCTAGGAGAAAATAAAGAAAAATATAAGGAAAAGGAAATGGAACGAGGAGATGGGCTCGGCTGGCTTGATTTTGGCCCAAACATGATTTTTGAGGTTTTTATTATCCTTTCTATTTCCTTTTGTTTCAAATTAAAATTTTGGTTTGGTGATTCAAATTAAACTATCATTTTAATTTATTTTCAAATTTCCTGACCTGAACCAACCATCATTTTGTTAATTGATTTTGCGAAATTCAAAATACCACAAAACTCAAAATAATCCGCATAAAATTCAAACAACGCAAAAAATGCATTAAAAGTTTTTAAAATCCCACATTTTCATGCTAGAGAATTTTGGTTCCAAAATTTAGCATATTAGGCACCTTGGGATCAAAAGGCGAAGAATGTGGCCATGAGCTGCGTACGTACTCCCAACTCTCATTGGAGCAGTCTAGTATGCGTATGCGTCAATGCCTACCTCACCTCCCCGCCTTGGCGCCCACTGCTCCCGGGCGGTCGCGGCCGGAGCGCCCTCCGTGCTCCTCCGTGACGTGTCTTGCCGCCTCGCTCCGCTCAAGACGCTACCGAAGCTCGTCGTGCACCGCCTCCCGGCCGGTATCTCATGCGCGATCGCTGCGGGCTTCCCGCCGCTGCGTTCGCTGATATACCATTCGGTCGCGCGAAAGCGCTTCACACCTTGACCGAGTTGGTGGTTGTGGCGCTAACACGGCCGGGAGCAAGCGGCTAGATCGCGGACACTCGCCAAGGTGTGATCGGATCATCGTTACACGGAGATGGAGTATGGCGACGAGGTGGGCGAGACCGCAAGCTCTCCATGGCCTATTCGAGGTTGGCTTCAAACGACGATGGCTTTTCTTCTGGATGGGTTTGAGTTCATCAAATATGGACCGGTCACCAATGAGGCGTAAGAGGAGGATGGCTATGAAGACTACGCTGCCGGGGTCAAAATTCTCGATGATGATGACGAGGAGGAAGAGGCATACAAGGAGTACACGGGATCAAAATTCTCACCTTTGACGCACCACCGTGAGGAAGGCTACAAAGCGCATACCTCGGATCGTAATTCTCACCGTTGAGAACGATGAGGAGGTTAACAATGAAGAGTTCATCGACAATGCGGCGACCACGGTTGGCGTCGAGGAGTTGGTGTTAGAGTATTTAGCACTTTAGTGATTACATAATTCCGCAAATAAATCATGACTACAGAAATAGCCTGAGTACTAAACATGTTCAGAAGATGAACTAGGACGATAAGCAAAACAAACAACATAACGTATATGTTCATACTAACAATTAGAATTAAGTGCGGAGTACTAGATGTTACCGATGCGAAGCGAAGAGTGTTGCAAAGACAAAGAAGAGTACACCGTCGATGAAGAAAATATCGATGTAGATGATGCAGGGAACGGCGAGCAGTCGCGGAGTCGTTTCCCAAAAACCTGATTCGCCCTCTCCTATACAAGATTGCAAGGACGATGGTTTCAGAGACCTGCTCCCCGCCACCGCAGCACGCCAGAGCATGGATCGAGTAGCTCTAACAAAGACAAATATTGAGAATAGTTCAACTCTCGTACGAATGTGTTTCGCGAATCAGAGAGAAGACAGGCAGGGTTTTCCTCTTAAAGACCGCAGTAGGAAACCATGCTTAGATCAGGAAACCGCAATCAGATTTTTCAGAGACGGAAGACTCATTAATCGTATTTAATTTTTAGTTAAATCCGTGTAATCAATCGCAATTAATTCCCAGTTAAAGCCGCATAATCAGAGCGTTTCTTTCTATCTTGACCAGGGTTTCAAATTTCAACAAAATTTTGTGAAATTTTGTACATTTCGCCAGAGCACGAATTTTTGTCCATTCGGTCATAAAAATTCGGTTGCACATGAATTCAAACCAAATTCAAACAGCATTCAAAATTTGGTCAAAATTTGTCAATTTTTTGATGAAATTCAGTCAAATTTGAATGTCAATTTCGGCCATTTGCCCGAATTGAATTCGAAATCGCTTAGCACCGAATTTTTTGCTCAAACGAAATTGAAAACCTTGATCCTGACAGGATTGCATGGCAAAATAAAATTGCAAAATAAAGCTGCGTCTGGACCCATGGTCGAACCCGGAATGACCACACCATTGACGCACACATCGCGCGCCCGCGAAGCCTGGCGTGGCGTGGCGAGACGAGCGAGCACGCGTGTGTAGTCCTTCTTTCTCTTGCTTTACCAAGGGTGGACATGCTCCACCTTGTAAGGTGGTGTCTCTCCACCTTGGCTAGCAATATAGGACTAAAGTATCCCACATGCCACCATGCATGAGTGGGCCTTTGGGATTTTTCTAGGAATTATTGATAAAAGAGTGGGCCAAAGCCCAATTAATTCCAACAATCCCCCATCCGATCCTAGAGGCTCACAAAGTCTGCCTGCTATTTCAAATCACTGTTAATATACCAATTTTTCAGTGGAAACCTGTTAGGATTGAACATCCACCTATAGCTTTAAGCTACATTCATTCATAACTACACAATGGACTAAGCTTTGAATTGGCAGTTTTGAATTAATGAGTTTCACCTAAAGCCTTGACTGATACTAGGTTACCAATAGGCTACCCCTCGGGTGGAGCATATAAGTCATACTTTGGTGTCTCTTCATGAGCTTCTTAGAGAGTACCCATTTCTCACATACTGTGACTAGCAGTCGGGCTTACACAGGTTTGTTCTTTCAAGAATGCTCTGTAGGATAGCATCTTTGCTATTTAAAGCCACAGAACACATTGAGACAAAGTCATCCTATCATACATATTTGATAATATGGCATCTTCAGTGGAGTGGGTTATAGAGTGTACTCTCCTTCAGTTAACCAAACAGTTTATTTTTCCCAGGTTCTACTTCACGAGATCTCCAATCACATAGGTTGGGTTGCCACTGTGGTGTAACTCACATAGGTTTTATTCCCATTTCCTTCGATGAATAATCTATCACATTCCGTGATAAACCCTTCGTAAAAGGATCTACCAGATTCTTAGCTACTAGGATATAATCCACAGCTATTATTCTGGAATTTCTCAATTTTCTGATAGATTTCAATTGTCTTTTTACATGCCTGGAGGACTTCATGTTATCCTTTGCACTATTTACTTTAACGAGAATCGTTTGATTATCACAGTACATCAGGATGGTCGGAATCGGTTTGTCAACCACTGGCAGTTCATCAGGAGTTCACGCAGCCATTCTGCTTCAACAGTGGCTGTATCCAATACCGTGAGTTCTGCTTCCATGGTTGATCTCGTCAAAATGGTCTGTTTGCAAGACCTCTATGAAACAGTAGCATCGCCTAGAGTGAAAACATATCCACTCGTAGCCTTAATCTCATCTGTATCAGATATCCAATTGGAATCACTATACCCATCAAGTACGCCATGGTACCTGGTATAATGAATTCCATAACTCATCGTACCTTTCAAGTGGTGCATAACTCACTCGAGTGCAAGCCAATGATCATCTCCCGAATTAGAGGTAAACCGGATTAATTTGCTTACAGCTAATGAGATGTCAGGCCAGGTAGCACTAGCTAAGTACATGAGTGAACCAATAATCTGGGAATATCTCAGCTGATCCTTTTCTAGTTTTTTATTCTTTCGAAGTATTAGACTAGGATCAATAAGGTGTTGGAGAAGGCTTGCTATACATATAGCCAAAACAACTCAAGACCTTTTCCACATAATGGGATTGTAGAAGTGTAATCCTATCCTCACCCTTGATCAGCTTGATGTTTAGAATTATATCAGCTTCTCCCAGATCTTTCATGTCAAAACTTTGGAATAGAAAAAACTTAACCTCGTTAATCACGTTAAGACTTGTTCCAAAGATAAGTATGTCATCAACATACAAACACAGTATAACTCCTTCACCCCCACCATAGTGGTAGAAAACACATCTATCGGCTTCGTTTATTGCAAAGACCACATATGTTAAAGTTCTATTGAACTTCTCATGCCATTGCTTAGGTGCTTGCTTGAGGCCATATAGAGATTTCAGTAACTTACAAACTTTGGCCTCTTGACCGGTTACCACAAAACCATCAGGCTGTTCCATGTAGATTTCCAAATCTAACTCTCCATTGAGGAAAGTTGTCTTAACATCCATTTGATGGACAATAAGACCATGTGGTAGCCAAGGATAGTAGTACACGTATAGTGGTCAATCTAGCAGCGGGTGAGTAACTATCAAAGAAATATTCACCTTGTTTTTTAGGATAGCCTTTGGCCACAAGCCTAGCCTTGTAATTTTTAATAGCACCATCAAGCCTAAGCTTTTTCTTGAACGCCCACTTACATCCAATTGGCTTGTAACCGTATTGACGATCAGTGATTTCCTAAGTCCCATTAGCGAGAATGGAATCCATTTCACTACGGACCGCATCCTTCTAGTATTCTGCATCAGGAGATGCATATGCTTCTAAAATGGATTTGGAAACATCATCCACAAGGTACACAATGAAATCATCTCCAAAGGATTTTTCAATCCTTTGTCTTTCGCTCCTTCTAGGAACAATACTGTTATCCTTCTCAAGGATTTGTTCATCTGTGTGTTCAGAATGCTCAATGGGAATATGGATTTAGAAGTTAAATCATTAGCTTGAGTAGTAGAGTTATGCATATCCTTCATGGGAAATATATTCTCAAAGAATGTAGCATCTCGAGACTCTATTATTGTATCTACATGTTTGTTAGATACCTCATATTTAACTACTATAAACCTATAGGCAGTACTGTAATGAGCATATCCTAGAAAGACACAATCCACAATTTTCGGTCTAAGTTTGCGCTTTTTAGTTATCGGTACGTTGACTTTTGCCGAGCACCCCCAAGTGCGCAAGTAGGATAGTGATGGTTTTCTCTCTTTCCATCCTTCATATGGAGTAATCTCACTAGTCTTAGTGGGAACTTTGTTCAGGACATGATTCGAGGTCAGTACAGCCTCCCCCTACCATGCCTTAGATAAACCTGCATTGTCTAACATGGCATTAACCATGTCACTCAACGTGCGGTTCTTTCTTTCAGCAACCCCATTGGATTGAGACGAATAAGGAGGTGTACTTTCATGGATGATTCCGTGCTCTACACAAAATTGGGAGAACTCATTTGAGAAATACTCTCCACCACGATCCGACCGAAGTCTTTTGATTTTTCTTTCTAGTTGATTCTCAACTTCAACCTTATAAGTTTTAAAGTAGTCTAGAGCCTCATCTTCTATTTTCAACATATACACATAACAATATCTAGAAGCATCATCAATTAGAGTCGTGAAATATCTTTTCACTCCTTTTGTCAACACACCATTCATTTCACAGAGATCTGAATGTATGAGTTCTAAAGGTGCCAAATTTCTTTCCTCCACAACTTTATGAGGTTTGTGAGGTTGCTTTGCTTGCACACAAGTTTGGCATTTAGAACCTTTGACTATAGAGAGTTTTGGCATTAAATTTAGACTGGATAGCCGAAACATACAACCAAAATTTATGTGACACAAACGCGAGTGACAAACGTTGGCCTCATCCCCATTATTTGGATCACAAATATGATTCACAACCTTATTACAAAAATCTGAAAGGGAAAAGCGGAACAAGCCTCCGCAATCATAGACTTTTCCAATAAAGAGTCTAAATTTAGAAATGACTACTTTATTTGACTCAAAAACCAACTTATACCCATCTCTACACAGAAGGGAGCCGCTGATGAGATTCTTATTTATTGAGGGGATATACTGCACGTTCTTCAGCTGCATGATCTTTCCCGAAGTAAACTTCAGATCTATCATGCTAACACCAAGAACAGAGGCATACGAACCGTTTCCCATCAACACGGAGGAAGCCCGAGCGACCTGATAAGAAGAAAACAAGGACACGTTAGCACATACGTGAATATTAGCCCCTGTGTCAATCCACCAGTCGGTGAAATGACAGACCGAAAGAACAGTAGGTAAATTACCATACGTTGATGTCCCTGCTCCAGTATTGCCAATAGTATCATTCACAGACTTGGTTTGGCTATGCTCATTCTTTCTGCCTTTACGGTTAGGATATTTGTTGGTCCAGTGGCCGTCCTTACCGCAAACATAGCAGGCACCTTTTTCCTTGTTTTGCTTCTTATTCTTCTTAAAGTTGGTTGTTTATACGACCTTGGCCTTTCTCGTGAACTTTCTATTACCATGGTGTTGTACGACATTGGTGCTGGACTGTCATTCGACCACCTTAGGATGCACATCCTTCGTCCGAGCTTTCTCTCCAACATCAAGGGACACAATCAAATCCTTAATTGAAATATTTTTTTCTCTTGTGTTTCAGAGATATGGCAAAATTCCTCCATGAAGAGGGTAGTTTGGCAATGATACCACCAGCCACAAATTTATCAGGTAATGTGCATTTGAGGTGGTCGAGTTCCCTCGCAAAGAATTGTATTTCATAAGCCTGCTCAACTACAGAACGATTCTCAACCATCTCGTAGTCATGATATTGCTCAATGGTATACAACTCACTGCCAGCATCCGAGGCAGCGAACTTATGTTCGAGTGCCTCCCACAATTCATTTGTGTCTGCCATGTGCATATACACATCGTACAGACGATCGGAAAGAACACTAAGAACGCATCCCACAAAAATTGTGGTGGCTGCTTTAAACTCTTTTTCCTGTTTGGGAGTGAATTCTCCCTCAGATCTCCCGGAGGCAACCCAAAATATGTTCAGAGCCGTGAGCAACAAAGTGACTCTTGTCTGCCATCTTTTGAAGCTCACTCCACTGAATTTCTCTGGTTTCATTGCCTCGGCAAAACCAGCCATTTTCATCACAGAGTGCCTATCAAATTCATAATCAGGTTTTTGGATTGTTAGAGTATTTAGCACTTTAGTGATTACATAGTTCCACAAATAAATTATGACTACAGAAATAGCATGAGTACTAAACATGTCCAGAAGATGAACTAGGACGATAAGTAAAACGAACAACATGACATATATGTTCATACTGACAATTAGAAGTAAGTGCATGTCGGGACCCCGAGTATGCAACCTCGAGACCCTCTATGTATATCTGCACTAGTCCCTGGATCAGTAGCTAGTGCACACAGTTAAAACATCGATGAATCATATCCATACAACAAACTAGAGACGAAGCAGATAAATTAATATTATTTAGCAAAAGGACCTTATGGTCAAGTCTTAAAAAGTTGCCATGCAGGGCTTAACATCAAAAGAGAACTTGCAGCAAAAAACAAAACATCTGGTGTAAGCCATCCGACATGCCCACAGGCAATCGGGTGGAGAACGCATCCTAGTTCGCACAGTCTTTAAAGTATTCTTCTTCAGTTGCTGATCAACCATAGGGCACAAAGCCGTGAGTACTTTGAATGTATTCGGCAAGTCGTAGGGAAATGTATGCAACTAGTATTCATGTAAGGCTTGACAAGGATATCTTTATGGCTATTTTGCAGAAAGCAGTATTGACAGTAAATACAGTAAGTAGATTGAAAAGCATAATTAAAAAGATTAATACATAAGTAAACACGTTTATTTGAAACAACTAGTGAACACCCCGTTCACTTCCCAACCAACAACTAAGATCGAAATCGCTTCCCAACCAAACTATTCCAACACTTTTATGAAAATTTCTACCCCTCATGTGAAATCACCAGGCATTGTCCATAATCGAGGACACGGCTATTCGAATAGTTTTACACTTTGCAGAGGTTGTACAACTTAACCCACAAGACACGAATTCTCTAGTTTGTTCAGCATATATCTATGCCACCGCTCACTACCTTAGGTAAGCAGTCTAGAGCACGTAACAAGGCTTTTACAAAGTTCTGTTTTAACTTGGTTCTGCCCGCTGAGGTTTCGCCATTCTGGGCCCCCTCTTGCGTCGCTTATCAACCCATGACAGAACCGAATCAAAACATCGCTAATTAGTCGGCCAGATCCACCCAATAAATGGACTTGTGGTTGCACGGTTTGACCCAGATCAATGTCGCACAAAGTTAAGTCCTTAGTGACTACTCAAGCGAGACTACCCACGTCCCAATGTGCTTTCGCACCTAAGTGCTTCCCACACCCAATGTGCTTTCGCACCCACCTTCACCACAGTCCACTCGCCCGAGCATAAATCATTTTCGTTCAACCCGGCCAAATGACATCCCTTGCCATGGCACAATAAATTTTATCAACAGTGGCTTCCGCCAAGATTCCATATATCATTAAGTCAAGATTAAACATTTATGAACATGTGATCATGAATCCCGTCGTGACTAAGCATGGCTAAGCATAATATGCACCCATGTTGGTATTACAATAATGTCCAACTAATAATTAACCATCCTAAGGTATCCAAGGATTTATGTCATTCAAGGGTACATGTCATTTGTAATTTATCAAGGAGGCATAATGGCAATTAGGTAATTAACTATTTCCCAAAAAACCATTTATTATAAAATTAGCAATGCATGTTTATATAAAATAGTATAATTTTGAAAACTGGGTACAAAATAATCAAAGGTCTATGACTTGCCTTCATCAAAATTTGCAGATGCTTCTGTAGATTGCTCCTGGAAGGTTTCGGAAACACCACATTCTATACGCGCAAAACAAGGCAAATAAATAATAAAATCCAAAAATTACAAAATAAATACTGAAAGTAGATAATGAATTTAGATGAATTTAGGAGAAAGAATCGTTGGATTTGGAGTTTGTATGAGAGAGAACGAGTGTTTGGAAGTTTGACATAGCATGAAAGGATGAAAATAAGAAATTGCACTGTGCTGGAATCACTGTTCATCCGAAGCTAAGTTCTGAGAAAACAATGGCGCCGGCGAAGCAAGCGACGGGGTGGCCGGTGAATGGGCAAAATGGAATCCCGACGACGTCCCCTACCCAATGGTGGTGACGGTTTGGCCGGAGATGGAGCGAGGCGGCGGCAACGACGTTCTATGCGTACGGGCGACGATGGCACACGGGAACAGCGGCGCTGAGGTGATGGATCAACGATGGGAGGTGAGCATGGGGTTTGTCTTGGTGAGGGGAATGCATTGGTCCTTTTATAGAGTGGAGGTGGTGCTTCAAATGCCAAGATAATTAAGCTACAATTTAAGGTGTGAAAAGGAGAAACTGAAATTTGAATGCAAGAAGTGGAGGAGGCAAGAATTGATGGTTTGAGAACGTAATTGATGTTAATGCGGTAGCAGAGCTTCAAACGGAATTGATTTTGATGCTTTGAATGAGGAGAACGGGGAGAAATAACGTTGGTTGGCAGCCATTAATGGCGGCATGAAGCTCAATCGACTGCGCATGAGAGAAGGAAGGGAGGAGAGGAAGGATGGGTCGGGCGGCGCTGTGTGGCGAGGGGCGGCCAGCAGTGTGGGTGACGCCGGAGGTGAGGTCGGCTGGGCGGTGACCGGCCATTGGTGCTGCTCGGAAGAACAACCAACAGATAAGGCAAAACGTTTCATGGAAGAAGATGAAAGGTAGAGAGAGAAAAGAGGATATAAGAGAACAAAGGAGAGTAAATTGATTGAAAGCAAATGAGAAAGCTGGCATTGCATGCATGAGTGCATGGAGTTAAGCGTGCAGGCTATTGGACAGAATCTGGATGGGTGACCGCCGGGAATAGGAACCAAGCAGGAATAAAATATTTTTTGTTGTATATATTTTTATTATTTTCGAAATAATGAATAAACAACAATTCAAATAGATTTTTAGAATATAGCAAATAGAGTCCAAAAATTCATAAAAATTCCTAGAATTATTTTGAACTTAATAAAAATAATTCCAGCTTATAGATGGTAATTAATTTTGTAAATACTTTATTTTGGCTTTAAAATAATTAGGAAAAGTTTTTAAAATTCGAGAAAACTCCAAATTAAAATCCAATTTTTGAATTAATTATTTTAAAATAATTTTTTTGAAAAGACCGAAATTTGGGATGTTACAAAGCGGGAGTAGTAGATGTTACCGATGTGAAGCGAAGAGTGTTGCAGAGATGAAGAAAATGCATATGTAGACGATGCAGGGAACGGCGAGTAGTCGCGGAGTCGCTTCCCAAAAACCTGATTCGCCCTCTTCTGTACAGGATCGCAAGGACGATGGTTCCAGAGACTTGCTCTCCCCACCACCGGTTTACGCCGGACGCAGCGACGGGGTAGCTCTTAACAGCACAACGCTCAAGAACAGTTCAACTCTCGCACGAATGTGTTTCGCAAATCAGAGAGAAGACATGCAGGGTTTTCCTCTTGAAGACCGCAGTAGAAAACCGTGCTCAGATCAGGAAACCACAATCAGATTTTTCAGAGACAAAAGGCTCATTAATCGCAATTAATTTGTAGTTAAAGCCACGTAATCAATCGCCATTAATTCGCAGTTAAAGCCGTGTAATCAGAGCGTTTCTTTCCATCCTAACAGGATTGTGTGACAAAATAAAATTGCAAAAGAAAGCAGCATATGGACCCACGACCGAACCCGGAACGACCACACCATTCACGCACACGTCGCGTGCCCGCGAAGCCTGGCATGGTGTGGCGTGGCGAGGTGTGGCGAGCGAGCGCACGTATGTAGTCCTCCTTTCTCTTGCTTTACCAAGGCTAGACATGCTCCACCTTATACGGTGGTGTCTCTCCACCTTGGCTAGAAATATAGGATTAAAGTACCCCACATGCCACCATGCATGAGTGGACCAAAGCCCAATTAATTCCAACAGTTGGACAAAGAGGAGGGTGGCCCGCAGGGTGGGCATGAACCATCGGAGTACTTCACATCAAGCTTGCCACGACCAGCGTCGAGGAGGGTGGTTGTGGTGGGTATCAAGCATTCGAGTACTACAGGAACAACAAGGCATTCGACGGCATGGAGGATGGGTATGGACAAGATGATTGGTGTGATCAAGATGACAATGGTTACGAAGAGTTCTACTAGCTTGATCGATCATTCCACCATTTTTTTTGGAAGGGATTGTGATGCTTTTGTTTATGATGGAGATTGCTTTGAAATTTGCATTGAAGGATTAGTTTTAGGTGATTTTCATTCATGACATTTTTTTTATCTTGCTATGCTTGATCTGAGTCTGTTATTGATGATATAGTACCAAAGAGATAAACATACATAGGTGGTATATACTGCAGGGATTGCTTGATGTTAATTTGACATTAGCCATCTGCTATGAAAGCTGTGATATGAGCTTTGCTTGGTTTATCTCAGTTCAGTGATCAATTTATCATAGTTTCTCATATATGCTACCTACTTAGTGATAAGCTATTGAAAAGAGAGATGATCAGATGGTCTATGGCAAATCCAAAGACAACTACTTTTAGAGGTGGCCAAATGGGCCGTGCCTATGGGGTCGGCCCATGACACAGCCCAACGCAGCGTGCCGAGCTTGGGTCGGCACCTCAGCCTTGCACGGCACGGCTCGGGAACGGCCCGACTAGGCACGCCGTGCATGCCGACCCGACCCAACTCGGCTAATCATTGGTTAAAATGACTAGCCCGTTTAGCGTCGTTGGGCTCGTGTAGACACGATAAGGCATGGCACGACATCACCCGTCGACACTATTAGGCCTGTTTAAGCATGGTAATGGTCGGAATTTTCAAAATTTTAACAACTTTTAGGCAATGGAGAGCTTTAAAAATACACAAAAAATAAAAAAAAATCTTGATTTTTTTTTCATAAATAGGCAGCATACCCCCTCATTTAACCACTATCCAATATTCAATCTCTTCTCTTAATTTTGTTGTGCAAATTTAGATCCGTTTTGTGATAATTTGTGCTAAATATTCGAAATTTTAAAATCCAACTACTGATCGGAAAAGAGGTACAATATTGATTTTGTATATTTTTATTGTTCTTATTTTTTATACTAAGATGAAATAAATAATAGTGTAATTTTCAATGCAATTTTCGTGATGGAAAATTACGATAGTTTTGCTATTGGTGATTTTGGAATTTCATCGGAGGATCTGGCATCCTTTGATAATGATGTCGCAAACTCTAGGGCAATGTATATTCTCACTTCGTTATTTAGTACATACGACGAATCCTTCTTGCAACATCAACGATGCGCTTGTCATATTATTAATCTTATAGTTAAAAGTGGTTTAAAGAGGTTGGATTCGTATATTAAATCTTTCTGCGATGCAATATCTTTCTTAAATCATTCTAACTAATGAATAGTAACATATAAGAAGTTTTGCAAGGTAATGAATGTACGTCCAAGAAATTTTGGTTTAAACATGCCAGTAAGATGGAACTATACTTACTTGATGATTAAGAGCCTTTTACCATCTAAGAGAATTTTTTTTTGTTTTTATTCACACACGTTATCATAATCATGATGGTAGTACACTGCTGACTAAGCAGCATTGATATGTTGTTGAGAAGTTACTTCAATTTTTTGAACTTTTTTATTATTCCAATGTTGCTTTATCCGCTGTGTATTATCCAACATCTCCTTTAATTTTGCATACTATTATTGAAATTGCTAGTTACTTGAAGGCTAATGAAAATGAAATAGTGTTACGAGAAGCTATCGTTGCTATGAAAACTAAATACTTGAAATATTGGAAAGAAATTCCATTCCTATATGCATTTGCATTTAATTTAGATCCCGGTGCTAAAATTTAAGGATTCACTAATGTTCTCCAACTTCTCAAGCCTAGTCTATTCTAACTATTTTGTGGATATTCGTACTAAATTTTGTAAGGTTTATCAAAATTACAAACATAAGTTTCAGGAGTTCGCTTGCAACGACTTCCAAAACCACCCACCACAGGTAAGAAAACAAATGCGTAGGGCAAAATATAGGGTGCAGGTTCTTCCTCCAGGTCTAGGGGTTCAGATTCTACAATGTCGGGTTCTAAAGTAAGACAAATCGTCCACCAAAGGAGTAGGGAACTATCCATATATCTGGACAGTGATACGATGGATTACGAGGAAGAGCGCTTCGAAATTTTGCAATGGTGGCATGACCATAAGGTAACATATCCAGTGTTATTTATATTAGCACGTGATGTGTTAACTATCCATGTCTCTACGGTTTCCTCCAAGTCTGCTTTTCGGTTTTCTATAATAATATTGGATGCGAGAAAACAAGTCTCGTGGAGTGAGATAGTGGAGATACTTCTAACTATGAAAGATCGAATAAGTCGATGCACGAGAACAACACCCTGTAAATAATCCAAAGTTGGGGGACATGTTCGAAAATCTTTACTTAGACAATGACACTTAGAACATGGATGTATGCAGATTTATAGGATGTACACGTTCTCCTTTACTGAGGTTTTCTCATGTTGAGTTTTTATTTGGTAAAGTTTTTAACAAGGCAACCATGTAAACGTTATTAAAGCTTGTCAATATATTTTTCGTATATTTGTCTTGTTTTATGGATATAGGGCTCATTTGTTAGAATTTTAATTTGTGTTTTTGGATTCTATACATTTTTCTGGATTCTTTTTTGTAATTTTTTTTGGCCCGAGATGGGCTACGTGGGCCAACCCAACCCGTCGAGCTTATCGTGCTCGGGCCGGGCTAGCACGGCCTGCCGAGCCAGGACCGTGAGTTCGGCGTACCGTACCTGGGTCGACGGACAAGCTCACGTGCAAGAACAACACGACTCGTTTAGTTAGCCAGCCTGACCGAGCCGTGCCTAAATAGGCCCGTACCGGCATCGGTATGTGCCAAGCCGTGCCGCTCATTTGGTCATCTCTAGCCACTTCGGTCTTTGAGCACTTCCCAGAGTTCATCGTTGTGCTGAGCTCTACGAGTTTGGCAATCAAACCTGTAGGTTACATCAAGAGTTACACCTGGTAGTTTTCTGCTATTGCATGTTTGCAACATAAACATCAACAAGGCTTTTTTTTTTTGGAAGGCAACATGGCTAATATCACAAGGGAATTCCATGCCAGAAAGATCCCCAAGCCTGCTCTAAAGTTGAGGGCAAATCTGCAACTTCCTCTCCTTGTGCTAAAGTTAAGCAAAGTGTGTTTGGATTCAGAATTTCAGATACTTTCTGGTTTGCATAGCTAGTCCAAAGACTACAAGCATGTTTGGAACTTCAGATAGAGAGATATATTTTTGAATGATTAATGGATTAAAAAAAGTAAAGAAATCGGGCTCCTCCAAGGTTAAAACTCCCGTATCCTCCTCTGACTCTCCCTTGCTTTTGTCCTTGTGATCCAGGACCATATTAGACAACCAGGACAAAACCAAATAGCCAAACACCAAACCGCAGCAGTCCAGCACCCACCCAGAAGAGAGCGAGAAACGCACCAAAACCCCAGCCACCCGAGAAGCACACCGCGCCGCGCCATGGTCGCCACCACCATCGTCTCCACGCGCCTCCGCCGCTCGTCGCGCACGCACGACGCCTACACGGTGCGCGTCGCCGGCTGCAGGGTGCTCGCCACCGTGACTGCGAGCCCCGCCGTCGCGCGCCGGTGGGTGCACACGACGCGGTGGCGCGGCGGCTGCCGCCTCCGCTCCGGCGCCGGCCTCACCGTGGGCCTTGGCGTGCAGTGGACCCCGCCCTTCCGCGCTCTCCGCGACGGCGCCGAGCCGCGGCCGGGGACCCTCCAGCTGTGCGCCGGGCACCGGTGCCTCGTGTTCCAGCTGGCGCAGGCCGAGGCCGTCCCCGACGTGCTCCGCCGCTTCCTGGCCGACGCCCGCGTCACCTTCGTGGGTACGACATCCTCTCCGACTGCCGCAAGCTGCGCGCGCACCACGGCCTGGCGGTGGCGTGCTGGAGCGAGCTGCGCGTGGCCACCGGCATGGGGAACGCGTCCATGGAGCGCATGGCGGAGCGGCTCCTCGGGTGGCCCGGGATCAACAAGCCGAGGTGGGTGGGCACGAGCACGTGAGACGTGCGCAGGCTGTCCGAGAGGCAGGTGCAGTACGCGTGCGTGGACGCTTACCTCGCCTGCCGTCTCGGCATCCACCTCGGCGTCACGGACGACGAAGAGCTCGTCGGCCACGGAGTGGACACGGTTGACGTCGAGGAGGAGGGTGGTGTCGAGTAGCACGGGAACAGCGAGGCGATCGACGGCGGGGAGGATTGGTATGATCAAGGGGACTATGGGTATGATGAAGACGATGATGGGCATGAAGAGTTCTACTAGCTAGCTACTAGTTGTTTTGCTCTCTGATGCTGATGCATGACCAAGGGCGTTGGGCGAACTCGATCGATCGTTTTTTTGGAAGGAATTGTGCTCCTTATGCTTTTGTGATGGATCTTACTCATTTGCAGTTTTCACTGAAGACTAAGTTTTGGTGATCTTCGTTCGTGTCATTCTTATCTTGCAATGCTTGGTAGTATCAATCAGAGGCTGGTGTTGGATGATATAGTACTACTGAAGAGATAAGCATGCATAGCCTAGGCGACGCGATGAACTTGCTATTGATTTGATGTTGCAGGAACTGCTTGTGATGTTAATTTGACATTAGCCGTCTGCGATGCGATGATCTTGCTATGGTAAGCTTTGGTTGATTTGCTAGGTACTGTAGGCTAAGCATGCATCATCTGTATATCCGGGCATGCAGCAATCGTGGAAGAAATGTACTGCATGCCGCAGGATTCGGGTGTAGTGGAGCTAATGGTGTAGTTACTGCGCGCCTGTAATTTCGGACGTTGTGGAGTTATTGGGTGCAAGTGATCGATTAACTAAGATATTACGGAGTTAATGGATCCTATCCTGTTTGCATTTTGCAAATTACCCCAACCCACGTCTCGCCAGTGGCTACGCCATGGTTGCCAAGAGGCCAAGAACCACACCGCGCTCGCGCCGCGCCATGATCGCCAAGAAGACACAAACCGAACCGCGCAACACCATGCTCGCGACCACTGCCGCCAGATCTGCTGCGTTCCGCGCTGTCGCGGACGCACGACGCCTACACGGCGCTGCGTCTGCCACCACAGGTTATCACCCTGCACAAGCACACAAGGGCGGAGCTTAAGACAAAGCGGAGGTGGGCCATGGTCCCCTTCAAATTGATACTAACTAGTAGGTCATCCACGATTTGTGCGGCTAAATTTATTTTGAAATTTATATAAATGCTTGAGAATATATTTACATATCATTGTAGACTATTTATATTTTTAAGATATCCTAAATGTTAAAAATGACAATAGAAACTTGAAGAAAATTACAACCTTAATTGAAGTATGAGTTTTGATGAAAGAAAATCGTTGAGCATAATAAGTTGATGGGGTTCTCGAGAAACTAAACACTATCTATCATGCATAGATCATGTAGTCAGCATGCCCCTATTCTTACTCTAATTTTTTTCTCAAATTGTATGTATGTACATGTACCTCTATTTAATCTCAAGTAATATGTTGATTATATGTGTAGAAAATTATCTTATATGTGTGGCAAATTATCTTATTAGTTTACATGGTATTAGAGTACATTGCTCATGCATACAATGATGCAAAGATGGACGATCTATCTTGAACTTATCTTCCCTCACACGCTAGTTACTCCACCAAACCGTTTGTCTTCTATCTCTTCTTGTCGTCACAACTTTTTTGCTTCAACCTCCAACGGTAAGCCAAAATCTTGATCAATCTCTCTCAGCTGCTACCCCTTCCAATGCAATTATTTACCACATAGTTATCTTCTACTTCTCTTCAATTATTGCTTAATGCTAATCGTTGCAACATCAACACGCACACACATGCAACCGTCGCCGATCCCAGCTAAGGACACGTGTCATTCTCTCTCCGGTGATCCCGAGCCTATTCCCTATGATTGTGTCATCTCTACTCCAACCTTTTTGTTCATCTGACTCTATACGTCTGTGTTTCTATTCGTACGGATGCATGCATGTGCATACGCATACATGATGTTATACATACTTGATGTCCTCTTCTGTCGTGTCGGTCGCTCATCTTCTTCGACGTTGGCCAACTCAACGTTATGGCTTCCTCATTAACCGCGACAACCTCCTATCTTCATTGGTGCTAGCATATCTACTTTAGTCGTTGTCTAACGATATGGATAATTTTTTCGCCATCGTTGGCGATAACGTGCCCCTCACCAGTGATGGCAAGCTCCTAGCTATCCAATGGATCCATATCGTCCATAGCTTGTCTTCAATGCAAATTTTCAGCTCCTCCCTGCCAGGGCTTTCCAATCATCAAGCTTATTTGGCCACTAACTTCTTTAACAACGTCGATGCTCACCACTTGTCATCGCGGCCTTTGGCTCCTTCAACACTGGACTTTCTCTTCAGTAGATCCGGCGAGCAACACGATATTATCATCATTGAATGGCTAAGCTGAGCTACAAAACATTGTACCATCTCTATCATCACCGTCTTAGCTCTCCACTTTCCTGTGGGTCAATGTCTTCTTGCAGGATATATCAATGCCATTGGACTCTTTCATGGTCTCCTTTGATACCATTCGTACTATCCTCGTTATAAATTTTAGTTTTTATTCAAAATTTTAGTTATTTTTAATTTTTATTCCGTGAGAAGCAATAATAGAAACATGCGACCTTGAGAGTGAACATTGGTGGCTTCTTTTGTATCTCCCAAATTACGATTAGTGTTATCCTCATTATAAATATTATTTCTATTCAACATTTTAGTTATTTTTATTAGAGTTCAGATACAAATCAAATTGCAAAATTATTTTGAATTTTAGTTATTTAGGTATTTTACTTTGGAACTCGTATGGAAAACAAATTATAAATTTTCTTTTAAATGTGGTTTGAAGAGGTTGGATTCAGATATTAAAGCTTTACTGATGCAATATCTTTCTTAAATAATTCTAACCAACAGTAGTAACATATAAGAACTTTTGTAAGGCAATGAATGTACGTCCAAGAAAATTTGGTTTAGACATGCCGGTAAGATGGAACTGTACTTACTTGATGATTACGAGCCTTTTACCATATAAGAGCACATTTTCTGTTTTTATTCACACGCAGTATCATAATCATGACGGTAGTACACTATTGACTGAGCAGCATTGATATGTTGATGAGAAGTTACTTCAATATTTTGAACTTTCTTTATGATTCCAGTGTTGCTTTATCCGCTGTGTATTATCTAACATATCCTTTAATTGTGCATAATATTATTGAAATTGCTAGTTACTCGAAGGCTTATGAAAATGACATAGTGTTACGAGAGGCTATCATTGCTATGAAAACTAAATACTCGAAATATTAGAAAGAAATTCCATTCCTATATGCATTTACATTTAATTTAGATACCAAAACTAAAATTCAAGAATTTGCTAATGTTCTCCAACTTCTCAATGATGCTCTGCCTAGTCTATTCTAACTATTTTGTAGATATTCGTACTAAATTTTCCGAGGTTTATCAAAAGTATGAATATAAATCTCGGGAGTTCGCTGCAACGACTTCCAAGACAACCCACCACGTAAGAAGAAAAATGTGTAGAGCAAAATATAAGGTGCGTGTTCTTCCTCCGTGTCTATGGGTTCACATTCTACAAAGTCGAGTTCAAGTAAGACAAATCGTTCACCTAAGGAGTGGGGAACTATCCACTTATGTGACAAGTGATACGATGGATTACGAGGAAGAGTGCTTCAAATTTTACAATGGTGTCATGATCATAAGGTAACATATCTAGTGTTATCCATATTAGCATGTGATGTGCTAACTATCTCTGCTCTCCACGTTTTCCTCCGAGCCTATTTTCAATCTTTCTAGAAGAATATTGGATGACGAGAAGAATAAGTCTCACGAGTGAGATGGTGATGATACTTCTAACCGTGAAAGACTAGGAACAAAGCGATACACGAGAACACTACCCCGTAAATAATCCGAGTTGGGGGCGGTTCAAAATATTTACTTAGATAGTGACACTTAGAACATGGATGTATGCAGATCTATAGGATGTACTCGTTTTCCTTTACTAAGGTTTTCTCATGTTCAGTTTTTACTTGGCAAAGTTTTTAATGAGACAGCCATGTAAACATTCTTAAAGCTTGTCAACATTTTTTTAGTATATTTGTCTTGTTTTATGGATATAGGACTCATTTGTCATAATTTTAATTTGTATTTTTGAATTCTATATATTTTTCTGGATTCTTTGTAATTTTTAACTTTTTTTGGTCTGAGATGGGCTACACGGGCCAACTCGGCCCGTCAGTTTATCGTGCCTGTGCCAGGCCAGGCTCATGAGTTCGGTGTATCATACCGGTCGACGGACGAGCCCACATGCCGAACGATATGACTCATTTAGTTAGCCAGTCTAGCTGTGCCGTGCCATCTATTTGACCATGTCTAGCTACTTCGTTCTTTAAGCACTTCCCAGGGTTCATCGCAGTGCTGAGCTATCTACGAGTTGGCAATCAAACCTGTAGGTTACATCAAGAGTTAATCCTGGTAGTTTGCTGCTATTTCATTTGCAACATAAAGATCAACAAGGCTTCTTTTTGAAAGGCAACAAGGCTATTATCATAAGGGAATTCGATGCCAGAAAGATACCCAAGCCTGCTCTAAAGTTAAGGGCAAATCTGCAACTTCCTCTCCCTTGTTCCAAAGTTAAGCATAGTGTGTTTGGATTCAGAATTTCAGATACTTTCTGGTTTGCATAGCTAGTTCAAGACCACAAGCATGTTTGGAACTTCAAATAGGGATATTTTTTTTTGAATAATTAATGGATTAAAAAAAAGTACAGAAATCAGCCTCCTCCAAAGTTAAAACTACCATATCCTCCGCTCCTTGCTTTTTTTTTGAAAGAAACCGCAGGAGGATTGTCCGTTATATTAATAGAGAAGGAGCGGTGTGAAAGCATGAGTCGAGTTAAAAACAGAAAGCCTTAATTACATAGAACTAAAAACTCAAAAGATTTAGCTCTCGCTAGGAACTAGACGCTTCCCTCCTCTTTGATCTTAGCTAGATGGTCTAGAGGCGATGTTGCTCTATTGTTGAAGATTCTCGCTTCGCTCCTTTCAAAGCTCCCATGAGATTAA
>JAYEVD010000712.1:0-62243 GCA_036346405.1 Phyllostachys edulis | reverse complement strand
TCGATTTTTATGTCAGATGTCCTAAAATGGCACTATTAGACCAGAGGATTGATTAGGTCGATGAGGTGAAAGAAGAACAAAATTAACCATACATTATTACACACGAAACCACACTCCGAGACATGACATTCTTAGTAGACCAAAAATTTGCTTGTTCTTTCTCAGCAACCAGCACCGTTACAAGCTGCAAGCACACATATCGTTGCTGCCGTCAGAAACATTCAGGCTTAGTTCGAGTCGAAGTCATAAACACAGTTACACAGAGATCAAATCACAATTCCAGAAAATATTCACGGTGAACCTCAGATATATACGTTTCTGCAAGTTGATAACGATTGTCCTGTCATGTATATCACCCATGAAATCCACCTCTTCGCTTGATGTATACTTGCCATTCTCGTTCTTGCGGCCGTCACCGCACGACGGTCCGGCGAGCAGAAGTCAATGATGAGTTGCCCACCTCGATGGCCAGGAATTATCGTCCCCTCACGGTGCCGCCGATGCCGACACCACCCGCCAGAGTCCGGAGCTCCGCCGCCCGTGAGCATCCGCTCCTTTCCCCTCCCGGGAGGAAACGGTGAGCATCCGCAAAATCAGAAGTAGCAACCACTTCGGACCACACTCCAATTATTGTGGACATCAAAACAGATTTACCATTTTCAAAGCTATTCAAACTGGAAAACTACTGGCTACAGATGCCAGTCTTTGAGAACTTAGTAATACAAAACTGGACTAGAGGGACCAGGAATTTGACCAACATATCAAAGTCAATCTCAAGTTACGACGACTACGAGCAAAAATCAGATCATGGACAAAGAGGAACAACAGCCTGCCAACTCAACTTGACAACACTAAAATCACATTGGACTATTTCGACAATATGGAGGAGTGGAAACCCCTCACAACCCTTGAATTCACTTTCAGAAAGAAGGTCAGAATACACTTTCAAGAACTAGTCCAGTTCTGCATCCTAAATGGAAGCGTCGGGTGAAGATTAAATGGTGTAAATTGGAGGACGAGAATTCACATTTCTTCCATGTAGCCTCATCCATAAGGCACCGAAAGAACAACATAAAGGTCCTGGTGGACAACGGCATCGAACACTATGACAACAACTCCAAATTGAAAATTGTGACAGACTACTTCAGAGACCTCTTCAGTGTAGAAGGCTCATGGTCTCCGACAATAGACCTTGCACAACTTTATCAGCATAATGAGAATCTCCATGATCTGTTTGCCTGCTTCACTTGGGAGGAGATAGCAAATGCTATTACACGCTCACCGAACAATAAAAGTCCAGGGCCTGATGGATTTACCAATGAGTTTTACAAAAAATTCTTGAACATCATTAAGTCTGATCTCTTACACTTTTTTTGGGCTTGCATTCCAATAATCTGAATATATCAGGGATAAATAACTCTTATGTGACTTTGATACCAAATATTGAGATGACAATGCACATCAAGGACTTCAGAACCATATCGCTTCTGCATAGTATTCCAAAGATCATTAGCAAAGTATTGACAAATAGGCTGCAACCAAAAATGACTAAGCTAATCAGTCTGATGCAGTCTGGTTTCATTACAAGAAGATCAATCACAGAAAACTTCCTTCTTGCTTCAGAACTCGTCCAATGTGCATTGAAACAGAAAAAAGCCAATGTTAGTACTAAAATTAGACTTTCATAAAGCATTTGACACAATAAACTGGGAATGTATTCTTGACCACTGTAGCATCGAGGTTTTGACAGTAAATGGATACATTGGATACGTACTATCCTCCATTCAGGTAAAACGCAGATTATTATGAACGGGGTAGTGGGAGACCAAATTAGCTTCAAGCGAGGGGTTCGACAAGGAGATCCGCTTTCACCGTGTCTTTTCATCCTGGTTGCGGATATCCTCCAAAAAACGTTGCAATGTGCTCACATGGATGGACTGATTCTACACCCCTTGGATATACAAGAGGCCCCTCCCACCCTACAATACGCGGATGACATTCTAATTCTGCTCTCAAGGGACAGCGCAGCAAGCCATGGCACTCAAGGAGCTCCTCGATTCGTTTGCAATATTTTCAGGGTTGAAAATCAACTACCATAAGAGTACTTTAGTACCTATTCACATGTCGTAGCAGGAGGCCACCTTATCTGCATCCACCTTTCAATGTCCGCTCAGCTCACTTCCATGCAACTACTTGGGTTTGCCTTTATCTACTAACAAGATTCCCCGTAGTTTGTTACAACCAATTAATGATAAAATAGATAGAAGGCTGGCAGGATGGATACCTGGTTTGCTAACTTGGGGAGAGAGAGTGATAATGTTAAACTCGATAATATCAACAATACTGAGCATATTACATGAGTTGCATAAAATGGCGAGCGCGACATAGAAGCTATAGACAAAATTAGAAGAGCCTTTCTTTGGAAGGAGATAAGTCGATTCAAGGTGGTAAGTGCACGTCGCTTGGACCACCGTAATCTTGCCCAAAGAGCAATGAGGTTTAGGAATCCAAGATTTATGGACCCATAATAAAGCTTTGATCATGAAATTGATAGGAAAGTTACTATCGAACTCAACCGAACCTTGCTTCAATTGGCTAAGACGTAAATGTAAGATCGAGGATGCCGACTAGAGGGGCCTGAATAGGCGTTTTAAAATCTTTTAGCTAAAACCGAAGTTTTATGCCGTTGAGAATTAAGATTTTTTATGGTTGGTTCTAAAGGAAAGGATTTTAACTAAAGATCATCTTTTACATAGAGGTTTGGTTAGGGATAAAGCGTGTGTTTTACGTGGTTTGGATGAAAATATCAATCACACGTCTTGGTTTGTCCCTATCAAGATTTATTTGGAACAAAGTGTGTTGTGCTTTTAGTTTGCCTAGTCCTCTGCCGATATCCATCGGTTATTGAATAACCGGATGGATGTTTTGCTAGAAGGTCAAGAAGGTTGGTTATTGTTGGTATTCTTTGCCGTTTTTGGAGCATTTGGCGAGCTCAAAATTTGGCTTGTTTTCAGCTTAAATGGCCTTTGGAGCCCGTTTCGGTTTTGTTTGATGTTTGTCGGTGGATTGGTCTTTGGACTAAATTGCAGAAGGAGGCAGATCGGGAAATGCTAATCAGGGGCGCAAGGATCCTTGAACAAGTGGCGCTAGATGTTTTTGGAGCACAAAGAAGATGGATGTCGTGGATCAAAAAGTTGAAGGCTGGAAGGGATTTTGGTGGTATTCAGACTTGATGCCATTTTGTTGATCTGGACCGGGTGTTGGTTTGGTTGCTGATGTGGTTGCTAGTCTTTTTATCTTGTGCTTTGTTGTGCTGGTGGCGCTTTGTGTTCGGTTTGTATTAGCAGTTTCCACCAACCTTTTTTTGTGCTCAGGATGCGGCTGGAGGCGTTCGTGTCTTCTGCGTTTTCTTTTTTAGTTTGTAAGGTGAACTCTTGTAGTATGGTTTCTATTAATGGAAACAGGGGTACTCGTTTGCCCTTTCATCTAATAAAAAAACCGAGTTTTTATGCGGAATTATAAATCAATTCGGTTTTGCTCAATTAAAACCTAAATCAACTAGTCTTGACTAAGTGTACCAACAAAAAAAGACTATTGATAATGATAGCAAACATATAAAGACATGTAAGAAATTTAATTCTAGGAATGCAAATTGCACAAAGTAAATCACAGGAGAGCAAACCACAATGATACAATGACGTTTTATCGTAGTGTTTGGAGATTTGCTGGTATCCCATAATCCATGTTGAGGTAAGTCCAAACTAATTGGACCAGCTCTACGGATTAAGCCAAACACCTCAATTCCACTAGTGGTAGCTCTTTTCCGTTCCGGGTAGGTGAGCTCCAACCTTCACAACACGCCGGGTCTCTTCACAATCTTCTTTGAAGAGATCACCGGACCATGACGCCTCCACGCCGTCTAGGTGTCGGCAAACACTAAGAGTGATAAGTCATGATGCACAAGCTCAAGTGGATACAAAATCAACCTCTAAATATAACACATGCAACTAGAGACCTCTCTCCTTACTCACAAGGTGCAATACATGCACAATTGAGGGGAGAAGCTTGCACTAGCTCAAGAGAGTGAAATGGAGTGCCAAAAATTGTCTCTCAACTGGCTAAGGTGGATATTTATACCCCACACACAAAAATTAGCCGTTGGGAGCAGAAATCCCCAAAAATCAGGATTTACGGTAGTACCGCTGTTGAAGGCTCGGTACTACCAATTTTAATGTTCAACGGTCGGAAAGGATGCATTAAATGCTCAAAAACTAGCCGTTGAAAGTTTGGTACGGTACTACCGCACTCACAAGGGCCACTCTTTTCGGGCGGTATTACCGTAGTCCAATTTTAGTATAGACGACACTTGGAAAAAAGGTCATAACTTTTGACTCCGATGTCGGAATTGAGTGATCTTGGACTCTATAGAAAGCTTATTCAGAGGGATAAACAACCCACCTATTTGATTGATCTCAAACACATTTGATCAAATTAAAAATCACAACTCCAAAGAGCCACTATCATGGTCTAAGTCCAAAGAAATAGCAATAAGCAATGTTAGACCATGCCAAGGGAAAATGCATGAATCCCAATAATTTGCAAAACACATTTGCAAACTTAGATCATACCACAAGGAGTAGGTACATGGACTTCAACCATTTGCAAAACACATTAGCAAAGTATAGTCACATGCTATAAGGATTATACGCATGAGCCTCGACTATTTGCAAAACACATTCACAAATAATAGCATCATGCCACGGAGAGCTAGAGCAAGCGGGATTGAGCTATCAACATATGATGAGACTCAAGCTACTAGACAAGACCCCTCTTAATAGTACGGCAAACCTATACTAGCAATCCGGTCTTCCAACCAAACACCAAGACCCGTAAAAGACTAGAGACACATCCTTAGCCCTATCTAGTTATACCTTTGCCTTGAGCATCCTCTTAAAGCTTGATAACACACATCTTCACTTTAAGTTCGGTTCATTGTCTTGATATGCATCAACCCATAATGCATCCTTCACGTGTCCTCCATCAACACATGATGGGTATTCTCTTGACTTGATGATCAGCTAATGATCATCTCCTCTTCAAGATCTTGATATGCATCAACACATGATGCATCCTTTTCTTGAACTTTGACTTGATGACAATCAATTCATGATGCCATCCAAAGTCTTCATCATTATGGAACATAACCTATTCATTCAACTCATGGAAAATGTTAGTCCTACAATGATTTACATTAATCACCAAGATATACATGCATTTAATGCTTCTGAAATAGCCATTTTAGAAAGGTGCAGTACTACTGCACTCACAAGGTCTAGTATTACCGCACTGCGGTAGTATCGCTCGGCTAGATCGGTACTACCGATTTCCAGAGAATCAGAAATCACAGAAAAACACCATCTCTGGAAATAGCGTACCGCCATGTAAGTATCGGTAGTACTGCAAAGCAAATACGGTCATACTGATTTTTAAGGGACAACAAAACTTCAAAAAACATGCTCTCTGGAATAAATGTACCGCCAAATAAAACCCGGTACTACCGCACATCGGTAATATCGCTTACCAAATGCGGTCATACCAATTTTCACTGAAATTCCTTCAGAAGCTATTCAAAATGCAATGCATGACTCCTTTGTATTGAGCCATGTCGATCTTTTATCATCTTTGTATTTTCTTTTCATGTCATGAATCAAACTCCGGGACTAAGCTTCTAAAACATCTTATCATATACATTAGTCCCATAACACAATTGTAAATAATTGAATATAAAGCAATATGAGTATATATGAACTACACAAGTTTTATATACTCAAAGGATGTGTTTCAAAGTAGAGATCCCCAATATAAGTGGATAAAGAACAAGGACCAATACTAATGAAACCACAAACATAGAGTGAACTCCCCCTAAATGTGTGCATACACGAATGTGTAATAAAAACATATGCACATATTCAAGTTAAACTTTTAGTGGAGTTCAACCTATATTTGGGATCCGAGGAATGCAATAAGATATAAGAATGCGATATCGAGTGCATACCTCCATGATTTTCACCTTTTTATCCAAATAAGACTACACAATAGGTATATCAATAAAAGTATTAGTCTCACATATAGATTTGTCATTAATCACCAAAATACTCCATTAACTCATAATGGCGGGTCTAGATTCTTCAATAGATATATTCGAAGCCACATACTGCCACAACCCCAGACTAGGCGACCTGACGATCTGGAAAATGTTAGCGGTATTGTTGAGACAACTACGCGACGTGACAAAGGTCATAATCGGAGATGGAAAGACTATTTTACGATGAACCCTAAGGTTCTATTTGTTGGCCCGATCTTCGATGAGGCCGATAACTATCGATTTTGGTGGAGGTGACTCTCGCGATCCGACTACAACCGTCTGACGGCGCTATGCGCCTTTAGCAATCGTTGAACCAACTCAAGATGTTATTGACCTTCTGCCGAAGCACGATCAACGACCACGAAGTCTATTCACGCATGCAATCGAAGAACAAGCAAGAACAAGATAAAACGCATAATCGATGTATTGCAAATATTTATGAAGTATTGATAAATTGGGATTTGAAAAGTCGTCTTGACAGTGGTCGTCGACACAACCGAAGAATGTAGTATGCACAATAGCTAAACCTTAACTCAACAAAATCCAACGAAAACTAAAGTGCGGCCTCCTTAAATAGAGAGCGAGGCCACAAAACTAAAGAACTAGCGGTGGTACTAGCGCTCTTGTTCATGTGAGCGATAGCTTGCGCCGTAGGGCCGCCCGCAGATGAGCCAAGTTTAGTATGATTACAAAGCCCGGTTTGGCCCAAACAAGTGATATAGCGTCTTCTTTTGATGATTGCGATCAGCCCGAAGGAGTTTGGAGGTGAGGCGAATCCGTTGGAAGAGGATAAATCATCTTAAGAAGACGCATATCACTTGTTTGGGCCAACCGGCTTTGTAATCATACTAAACTTGGCTATTCGCCAACCCATTTCGGCTGCCAGTTACGCTCACGTTCAATAAAGAACCCGCGAGCGCTAGTACACCTCGCTAGTTCTTTAGTTTTGTGGCTCCTCGCTCTCTATTTAAGGAGGCCGCACTTTTAGTTTTCGCGGATTTGTTTATGTTAAAAGTTAGCCTTCGTTGCAACTTGTATCTTTTGCGTGTGTCGACTAGACCACCCAATTAAGATCCTATTGTAATCCCAATTTATCAAGTGTTTCAATCTTTATTCGCAATTTGATTGCTTTACCTTGTTCTTGCGTGCTTCTTCGGTGTATGCAGAATCGACCTTCAGTGGGCGATCAACCGTATTCGTGCGGTTGATAACGACTAGTCAATCGATTCGCGATTGCGTGGTTTCGAGCCTTGCGTGTTATTGCTTGAGATCGTCGAGGGTTGAGCGACGCCTAGGACTTATCGTTCTCATCGAGCGATCGGACAACAAATAGAACCTTAGGGTTCATCGGTGGTATCGGAGGCCAGATCCGTTGGAAAGAGGACGAAATCATCTTTCCATCAAGTACTTGTGGACCTCAACGGACGCCGTATGTGAAAGTTATGGGCGTTTGAAGTCGATCTTTGTCAGGCTGATTCGGAGGACGAACTGGATTCCAAAACGGGTCCCGCCGAATCGTTGCTTGTGTTGGACCAAGAGTGACGTGGTGCTGCACAAATATACATTCTCATCATTAGGTAGCATCATATAGTTCATATAATATAAATGCACTCCTAAAAACGAGCTCACTGATAATTCAAGAGAAGCGTACGAGCTCTTGTACTTGGAACAACAAGCATAGCAAATATGGTTGTATCCATAGGGGCCATGTCCTCATCAATTTCTTTCTGGAAAGACCATTGGACTTCCACAGGAAGACTATACCTATGTTTTCCAACGCTATTTACATATGCTACTAATCCGAATTGCACAGTCAGCTCACAGTTCGTGGATAACGATTGGGCGGTTTCACTCCATCCGGTCCTATCTCAGCAGGCACTCTTGGAAAACCAGGCTTTATTACACTCTCTGTCGGAGCAACACATCATGTAGGGGATTCTAGATAGAAGAGTCATCGCATCAACCATGGTGGAAATAACTACTTCAGAAGTGTACATAATCCTATCCTTTCATGGTCTCAAATGGAAAGCGTCAGAATATGCCTGGCACAGTTCAATCTCGCACAGATATAGAATCTTCTTATGGCTAGCTTTCAGGGGGAAGCTTAACACCAAAGACAATATGATAATGAAGCATTGGATAACGAATCCTTACTGTGACATTTGCCCGGCAGTAGAAACAATTGATCATACCATTCTTCGATGTAAAGCAATGGATCATCTCTGGAAAAAAAAACTCGGTTTAACAGCAGATGCTAACTCCTCCAAAGACGTGTTAGAATTTGTGGAAAGAGTATCAACCCAATCAATGAGCTACCGTGAAGTTTGGCCCATTTTCTTTGCAGCTCGTGCTCACACATTATGGCTCATGAGGAATAAGCGGGTATTTCAAAATAATGAGACCAGAGCGACTAAGATATAGCATCGATACAAGATTACATTGAATTATGGTCTTACAGGACCAAAACCAAGTACTAGGATTCACTTCGACAGTGGTGCTAGTGGTGGATCCAGGATTCCTAGGATGGGTGTTCGGAGTTACAAACATGTTATTCAATATAAAACATAAAGGTTCATAATATATATAAAAAACATCAAGGTGTTTGTACATTTAAGAAAGAATAATATTCTCTTTAAGCTTTCATCAATGTGTCTTCATATACATCAAGGCGTGTGTACATCCATCAGGCACCTAATTCTTTTGTTAGGGATAAGACAAATTTCCGTTATCTAACAACTAAAGCACACACATCTCCAAGAATATCTAACGACCATAAAATTCAACTTACTTTTATAGAGCGACTACTTATACATGGAGAGCATTTTATACTTTTTCACTTGATATGTGATAAAATGAGTAGTAGCGATACATGGACGTGATAAAATTCAACTTACTTAGTTAATGTTATGGTGAAAGGAAGTAGCATTACTAAATGATCCACATCCATATAGTCCATTGACTCCATTCATCCTCAGTTCCTCACTCAATTTGAAAATATTTGTAAATCTCAATCAATATAATCCATTCATCCTCAATATAATCCATTCAAAATTCAATAAATGATCATCGGTCAATCTTCCAATCTTCCATACATTACATACAAACTAACTAGTATTATACATGGAGAGCTCAACTATTTACATGGAGAGCTCAAGTATTCAAAATTCAACAAATGATCACCAGTCAAATTCAACTAATTATACATGGAGAGCTCAAGTATTTACATGGAGAGCTCAAGTATTCAAAATGCAACAAATGATCACCAGTCAAATTCAACTAATTATACATGGAGAGCTCAAGTATTTACATTAACTAACAAGTATCAAATTCATTGAAGTATGGCAAGTTTGTGCTAAGAAAGACGACCATCGAGCAATTTCAGAAAAATAAGTGGTAATTGAGGTCGTTCTAAATTAGATAGAGAGCCTTGTAAATGCATTCCTAGATGATGCTCCCAACACCACCTTGTCAACATTCGGTGCACACCGCATCGGGCACAACAAAATCCACAACATTACTACAAAATCCACAATAGCCAAGAAGGGGTTAGTAACTTAGTATGGCACCCAATTGCTAGATTTATCTGGAGATCAAACAAGGATGACACCAAGTGTAGGGAGGGTGCGGAGGGAGCTAGGGAGGGGTGGCTGCCTGGCGTGGAGGCAAGGGCGCGGCGTCGGGCGTGGATAGATGGTGTGGTGCCGGGCGTGGAGGAAGGGCGCTTGAGGAGGCTGTAGGCGTGAGGCGGCGCTGGGCATGGAGGGAGGGCACAAAGGGAGCCAGGGAGGGACGACCACTAGGCATGGAGGCGAGGGCGCAGAGGGAGGGGTAGCTACCGGGCTTGGAGGGAGGACGCGCGGGCGGTGGTAGCGGGAGTGGGACTTGGATTGAATGGGAGGCGTGGGTGACTGGTGAGTGGGTGGGGTGTGGGGAGGACTGAGGAGGCTAGCGACTGGGCCTCGGGCTAGCGACTGGGCTTCGGGTTAACACTTGCGCCCAGACGTGGCTGGCCTTATATTACAAAAAAAAATTCACTCGAATTTTTGCTGGGCCTCGGGCTATAGTCTACCTTGCCCGAGGCCCAGATCCACCCCTGCTGATGAAGAACTGCTTGCAAGTTGAAACATGCAAGGTGGAGAGAAAGCAATGAAGGGAGGCGAAGGGAGGGGAAGGGCAGATTAGTTGTTTTGAGGGCTAAAAGGATCATTCTATAGGGGTAAGATATGAAAAATCTTTACTCCAATAAAAAGAGTTGGTGGTGGCGGTGCTCTGTCATCTAGCTCCCCACTTCTTGAGTTGGTGAAATCTTTTGTGGATAAATATATGCACACACATATATATGTTACTCAAATATGCAAATTATGTACGTAATTTTAAGAGGTAGAGATAATTACACATGCATAATGGTTTTGTAAGTTTAGAACGTATGATATTTTTATTTGAAATCATGTTGCAGCACACAGTCAATTAGCTAGTGCATGGAAAATGTTTTAAATTGGTCAAAATAACGGCAATAGATGAGTTTTTCAACCTTCGGAGTTGCAAAAGATAGATTACATTTGGTATAGTGGCACATCATGAAAGACCATGTTTTGGAGTGTTTAATTTCTAAAGTCCACATGCAAATTTGGCAGCGTCACGAAGAAAAACATAATTTTGCAGATGAGAGTTGCTTATGAAAGATTATGTTTCTTTTGCTACCCATGAATCTATATGCGATACAGTGCCCGCCACAATGATAGTATACCCTGCAAGGAGAAGTACTACAAACTGCAAATTGGCAATTGTGGCATGCTCAGATACGACATGCTTCGACTTCGACGGGTCAAAGTCACTAGTGACCTACGTGTGAACGGTGGACCCTCCATAGGTCAAGGGTGTTCAGCTGAACACCTTTTTTTTTCAAAATATCTAATACATAATAGATATATTAGATATATGTGTTATTAATTAGATCAAACTTATATATTTATATATTTGTGTCATAAATAAATTCATTACGCACTCCCCACACCTCGTGTGTGGCCCATGTAACACATTAGGTCTATTTTCCTTCCCACTCTCCAATCCACCAAACCATAACCTCTATTCTCTCTCTCATCCTGTGTCTGTTAGTGTGTGTGGTGTGGTGGGGGCGGGGGGCTCCGGCCCCTCAAGTGGCAAGCAAGCGAGATCTCAGATTCTGAAGGCAAGCGGCGGTTGGTGGACCACGGCCACTGACACAACAACAAGCGAGGCGTGAGGCGGGCAGACAGCGTCTTGGCGTGCACTGCAGGTGAATAGAGATGCGGAGCGAGCAAGCGGGTGGCAGCGCAACAAATAGGGAGGAAGGAAGCGGATGACACCAAAAGAGCAACGCGGTGGATGGGAGGGAGCGTGGCGGCGGGAAGGGAGCAGCATATCTAGCTCACCGTCATTGTCCTCTCTCCAGATCTAGGTGTGTTCCGTGCACTCCACTTCTTCTCCCTGGCTCTGCTCCAGCTCTAGTTCTTTCTAGTTTCTAGCCCCTTTATCTGCTTTCTTGATTATTTCCAATGGATATTGTACAAAAATACAATCTTTGCCTTGGGCAATGAACATATAGTTGGACCCTTGTTACATATGTTTACATGCTAGTTTTTACTCTATGGAAGGAACATTCTTAGATGAGGTTCTTACTAACTGGAAAAGAGCAAGAAAGAGCAGGATCAGCCATGTATGCAACTGTAAAAATAAAATTGAAAAATAAGGCAGAAGCTCTATGGATCAATATTAGAGGAAGAAAATAAGTTTTAGCAGTCTAGTTACTACAACCCAGAATAGAAAAAAGTGAGAAAAAAACAACGACCAAGCACAAGTTTTTTTTTTTTTTAAAAAAAGAAGACAGGAGCTCTACCAATCACTATTAGAGAAAGAAAATAAGTTTTAGCGGTATAGCTGCTACAGCCTAGAACAGAAAAAAATAGAGAAAACAACAACGGCCAGGCACCAAACACAAGTCTTAGCCGCACCCTGCAAAAACAACACAATTCAGCAAAATATGAAGCTTGAAGCTCTATTCCTAGTTTCCACCTTCTCAACTGTTGTTGATATCTATAATTTGCTGTTTAATTCATGCCATTATGATTGCTTTATATTGTCCATTTCTTCTTATGAAATTATTAATTTATAAATTTTTTTGTATTTTATTATATATACGTGTATCGTTGTATCAGTGTTTTTGGGGGAAATGATATTTCACAGTATTGGTGTATTGGTATCGACATATCTGGACAACCTAACTCCGAAGTCTGAACACCCATGCTAAAAATCCTGGGTCCGCCACTAAGGAGCAGACGGAGTTACGGAGGCATCTACGCATATATCTAGGCACCTATATGCGACATCTTCTGTAGATGACAAGGTGGTGGTTGGTTCTCCCGTGCCAATCAAAAAAATATTAATAGGTCAATTGATGTTAGCGCCCATGCAAGCATGTGCATGTCGCGAAATGTTGGAGGATCGGTGAATAGATCGAGTCCACTAATGAGGCCGAAGTGTGTGGACGGGGATCACCCAGCCAATGCATGAGTTCACACCAGTGGCGGAACCAGGATTTTTAGCATGGATGTTCGGACTTCGGAGTTAGATTGTCGGATATCTGGATCTACGCCAATCTGGTGAAATATCATTTCCCCAAAAACATTGATCTGACGATACACGTATATATAATAAAATACAAAAAATATAGAAATTAATAATTTCATAAGAAGAAATGGACGATATAAGGCAATCATAATGGCATGAATTAAACAGCAAATTATAGATATCAATGACAGTTGAGGAGGTAGAAACTAGGAATAGAGCTATTTTAGCTCCAAGCTTCATATTTTGCTGAATTATGTTGTTTTTGCAGGGTGCGGCTAAGACTTGTGTTTGGTGCTTGGTCGTTGTTGTTTTCTCTATTTTTCTGTTCTAGGTTGTAGTAGCTATACCGCCAAAACTTATTTTCTTCCTCTAATAGTGAATGGTAGAGCTCCTGTCTTCTTTTTTTAAAAAAAACTTGTACTTGGTCGTTGTTGTTTTCTCACTTTAATCTGTTCTAGGTTGTAGTAACTAGACTGCTAAAACTTATTTTCTTCCTCTAATAGTGATCCGTAGAGTTTCTACCTTTTTTTCAATTTTATTTTTATAGTTGCATACCTTGCTGATTCTGCTCTTTCTTGCTCTTTTCCCGTTAGCAAGAGCCTCATCTAAGAATGTTTCTTCCATAGAGCAAAAACTAGCATGTAAACATATGTAACAAGGGTCCAACTATCTGTTCATTGCCCAAGACAAAGATTGTATTTTTGTACAACATCCATTGGAAAGAATGAAGAAAGCAGAGGAAGAGGCTAGACACCAGAAAGAACTGGAGGTGGAGCAGAGCCAGGGAGAAGAAGTGGAGTGCGCGGAACACACCTAGATCTGGAGAGAAGACGATGACGGTGAGTTGGATATGTTGCTCCTTTCCCGCTACCACGCTCCCTCCCGGCCACCACGTTGCTCTTTTGGTGTTGCCCGCCCCTTCCTCCCCACTTTGTTATTCTGTTATCACCCGCTGCTTTCAAGCCGCATCTCTTTCGCTTCGTCTTTGGTCTGGCCAAGACGCTGCCCCTCCGCCACGCCTACTTGCCGTCAGCGTTGTGGCCAGATCCACCGACCACGCTTGTCTTCGTGGCTGCGTCTCTGCTTTCGTTACGCCATTTGGGAGGCGGAGCCCACACACACACACACAAACACAAGATGAGAGAGAGAATAGAGGTTATGGTTTGGTGGATGGAGAGTAGGAAGGAAAATGTACCTAATGTGTTACATTGGTCACGCACGAGGTGAATGTAGGAATGAATTTATTTAGGACACAAATATATAATTTTGGTCTAACTAATAACATATACATCTAATATACTAGATATTTTGCAAAAAAAAAAAAGGTGTTCAACTGAACACCCTTGACCCATGGAGGGTCCGCCCCTGAGTGATGCCATCTCTTATTGTAAATTTATTTTTATTTTTACTTATAAATCCCTTGCATGCATAATTCTTAGTTAGTTCTTATTTTCCCTCTTTTCTTTCCTTTCTTCTTTTCTACTCTCTCTCTCTCTCTTTCACAATCTTTTGTATTGACTTGACAACTATTTTAATACAGTAGTTATAAGGTAGAGATTTTTCTACCTTTTACGTAAAAAAAGGGTGGGTGGAGGACATGCTGTAAGATAAAGTAATATACAGGGTCCCATATATAAATATCCAACGGTTACTTATTTTCTCCGTCCATCTGAGCCGCACGCGCGTGATCAAACGGCTTACGGGAACCCAAGAACGGATCGCGATTATCCAACGCCATCCAGATCGGTGCTGTAAATGACAACGGGGACTAATACAAGGGCTTTTCTGAAATAATCCTTCGACGCTCTTTCCTCCTCGATCCGCCTGTGGAAGCTTGATCGAACGGCTTCCATGGACTCATCGAGGAAGAAGGCATAGGCGCATAGCTGCGCATCCGCCTCCGCCTGGTCAACGTCGCTGCCGGTGCAGAGCTGATTGACGGAGGACGAGCTATTGCCGCCGGGCGCGCAGGAAGAAACCGTGCATCACAGCTCCGATTCGTGGAGAAACAAACCTGGTACATATCATCCTTCCTCCTCGTACTCTCGCTTGAATTGTTACGGCATCTTTGCGTTCTTGGTTTGTACTCTTGGTTCTTTTTGTTTTGCACTGGAGGTGTTCGATGTATTTCCCCTGGTTTTGAAGTAAAGTGCAGCACACCACACGTGCACACTGTGATACCGGAAGCTGTTTACGATGTATTGTCTCTATGTTCTTCAACTGTGTGCTTTCCGGCAGAACACTAGTGATTTGTGGTAATGAACGATTCAACTGTATCATACTAATTTGGATTAAGTTAAAATTTTGATTTTGAAAGAGTAGTCTTCGTGTTCAGGTTCAATCTCGGACACTTTATTTCTATGAGCCGAGGCTGCAATATTTGTTATTGTGACGTGTGAATCAAATACTGGATTAAATCGAACTTCCCCAAAAGAAATTATTTTCTGATGAAATTTCGCTTCTAACTAGACAACAAGCAAGTGGGAAACAACATTATTGCTTATCAAAATAAATCAGAAAACCATAAGCTATGAATGAATGAGAGCACACTTCTTCCTGATTTCTCCTGCATATCCAGTAAGAACTCCAATCTTGCCCATTCTGACCATGGACACCTCAAATTCATGCAAGAAATCCTGTTTGCTTGACCTCAACAGGGAGTACACCGTTGCATTTGTTTCTTGGTCCTGGAGCAATACCTGATCAGAAAGGAAAAGTCCCCTCCTGCTGGCCACCAGGCTGTAGTACTCGGTGTCGAACGTCGTCGAGCTCCCCGGGACCATCTCGACGGTGGTCGCATTGTCGTACTTCGGCGGGCATTTGGCGTGAAGGAGCTTGGCATAGATCGGGTCAAGGGTGGGGGTGGGGCCAATGCCACCACCATTGCCAGTAAAGTTGTAGAGCCTCTTGGCAAAGGAGACGCAGTGTGAATTGCCTGTGGCGTGAGCACCTGAAAGGTGAAAGATAAAAATATTCGGTTGCCTCAATCCTAACATCTTACGGTTCTAGAAATTGTTCAGGATAATGATATCTTAATCAAGAGGATACTTGTAGCTTTGGAATGGTTTACTTCAAGTAAGAAGTTATATGCATGCTTTCTCAGGAAAAGAAGTGAAAAAGTTATATGGCAAAGTAGGGAAGAAATTCTTTTAACAGAAATATATCTATCCCTTGAAACTTTCAATCCTTCCATCATTTTCAAGTCTTGTGCCATTTTTGTTATGTCACTCGATTTAAAGACAGGAATAGGATAACATATGCATAAACAGCCTTAACACCTTGTCCAGACTTTATTATACCTGATAAGACGGCAAGGTCTTTCACATTTAGGCCCTTAGCACCAAACAGCTCCTTGAGCTGAGAGAACTCAGCATAAGAGGACGGCAGATTGGCCAAGGCCTCCGACGCCATGGACACGGCCGTCAAGCAGGCCTGTCGGGACTTCCCAGACTCCAGATCGATGGATGGCGAGCTGCAAACTGATCAAGTGTACGTGTGCCAGTGAAGAGAAGAGAAGCTCTCGCGGTGCATGCCCAATCACGTGAGGCTGAGGCGCTGAGCCATTTATAACTTTGCTCGTCGAGTGCTTACTGTTTCCTGCTGGGAGTTGCAAGCCTGCAAGTTGCACTTGGACGAGAGACTTTGTACACCCGATATGAAAAATGCAAGATTCTCTTGACGAGGCTTCCCTTAAATCTGATTGATTGGAGCTTAGCTAGCAGATGAAAGGATAGAGAAGTTTGCAAAAAAATCAGTGATATAAAAGTGGATTTGCGAAGTTATTCAATCCAAGTTGTTGACAAATCAAACAGCATACATAATCTGTCCATTTTTGGAAAAAAATGCATGTCTTCCGCTGACTTCATTAATTTCTGAATTTTAGTATAGCAAGAAAGCTATACTACTGGACACTGTGTACTGGTCCCAAGCCAAACTAGTACTTCACTTTTCTGTGTATGTCAGGAGCAGATCTACATAGAGCTACAGAAGTACACGAGACACCAGATCTAAAATCGTTTTTGGCTCATCAAAAACATATATGTATAGTTGTACATCTTGCAGTTTAAGTTAGTGATTCCGCACATATAGTAATATATACAACCCTCGATCGATTTCGTTTTAGGTAGCTTTTGTACTTTTCCAAACATTTGTGTCCTTTTTGGATTGATGCTGCGAACATAGAGGCCAACTCGGAGTGTGGTCCAAAGATTTCATTGACTGAGCGCGTGGATGGCACGTGCCTGCATGCAGCACTGCGGTGCCTTGTATTTCACGCTCTTTCTTTTATGCTAGCCAGCTATGGCCCGTTGTCTCGCCCGGTCGAGTAAAATATCCCAGTGTGTAGATACTTCTGGAATGGATCATTATGCCATTAATTAAAGTATATATGTTAGCTACGGTCTACGCAACCAGTGTGAACATAATCAGATGCTGATAGATAGATCGATCTTGTTGAAGGCGGATCACCGTTGGTTTTCAGTTGGATTACCAATCGGCTGACCATCGCCAGTAGTTGCGGTCGACAACAAAAGGAAAATACATTTTCATGCACCACGACACGAGGGTTTTGGATCTCTACAGTACTCCCTTCGGTCACAAAAGTGCAATACCACAGAATCAGGGACGGAGCCAGCGGCTTCGGAAAGCCTGGGCAAGCCCACTGCCGTCTACTAGATGGCGTCGGCACTACATGCATGCTCGCCCTTTCCAGATTTTCTAGCTCGCAGTATGTTTTCGCGATGCCCTTTTTTCATGACACAACCAAACAATATTCTCAAGAAAATTATCATGATGGAAACATCGGTAACTCCAAATAAACAGTTCTTTTTCCAAAGTAAAAAGGCCAAAATAACAAGGAACCACACAGCAAGGTGGCAAGTTTTTTTTCTTTTATTTTTGCCCTTCATGGTTAAAACACTAGCAACAGTGCTGAGCTATGAAACCACATGGTGAGCACCGAGGATTGCAGCTTTTTTACGGCCCTAGGCTAAAAGATCAAATCTTGACAGGGGAAAAACACTGATGGGAGATGTGAAAAAAAACAATCCTCACTCACATTCCTAGAGAGCATATCGAAGGAAACGACATGCTTGTAGGCGTCCTGCGCGAAGATGACGGGCGTACTCTCGGTGGCTCGCGGATCTCCCAGCGGTGGCGTCCCACCTGGCGATGGCTTCTAGACGAGTACATCTTCTTGATGCTCCACCTGCTTGCCGCTCGGCTCGGCGTCAACCAACCGCAGCACAGACGCCACCCGCTCGTCACCTGCCAGACAAATCTTGGAAGAGATGAGATGGGAGATGGCGAGATCTTGAGGCGAGCATGGCCCGGACAAGTGCGCCAATAGGGACGCTGCCCGCCCACATAGAATGTGTGTAGTCAAACTCATTAATTTAATCAAATATATTGTTTAAAATGTATGGTTTGAATATATAAAAATAATATGAGTGGATTTGTCATAAAAAACACTATGGTATATTGCACTTTCACAACTTTTTGAATATGTTGTAACACGTTGACCCAAAATCCGCTCAATGACCAGCCCGCCATTGCAGAGGCGGAGCTAGGTCTCGGGCCACCGGGGCAATGGCCTGAGGCCCAGATCTGTTTAGTGCTTGTGAAGAGGGGGGGTGCCTCCCGCACCATTGTTATTTCTTTGGATCGCCCGAGGCCTAGCTGCTAGCTACGCCATCTTGCACCATTAGACGGACTCGCGAACACATAGCACCCCACTTACGCTTTCGTCCTTGCTTCGTGTAAAAATGTTGATCCGGAGGTGCTACGTTTGAACCCAACAGACATTATATACTACTAAAACTTACTTTAGAAAAGCAATGTGGGACTAATCCCACCACACAACTCCACATGGGCTACATGTGCCTGTCTGAGTAGGTAGGGTATTACATATGTGATAAGAAAATTTAATAGTCAATGTAGCATCTTATTAAATTTCAAAAATAAAAATATCACTCTTTTGTGACCGGAGGGAGATTATATAACACACTTCAACAAATGCGCACTGCTAAGTACGGTTATATGACGGAGCGAGGCAAGTAGAAGCGGCTACCGGAGGTACGCCTGGCGACGTGGGAGGTGGCCACCACATCAGCCCGGTGAACACGGTGCCACGAGCGAGCTCGGTGGTAGGCGGGAAGGCCAATCGCCATGCGACGTCCGAGAAGCGCAGAGTGTATGCGATGAGCGATCGTCTGGCCGCACATGAGCATGTCGGGATTTTTTTTGCTCTTGTTTGATTTTTTATGAAACTTGTTGAAACATGTTGAAACTTGCTAACACTTCTTGAAACTTTTTGTCTGAAACTTGTTGAAACTTGAGTTTCAAAATCTGAAACTTGCTGAAACTTCTTGAAACTCTTTTGTCTGAAACTTATTGAAACTTGAGGTCCAAAATCTAAAATTTATTGAAATTTGGGCTTGAAACTTTCTTAGAATCTTCTGGAAACTTCTAGAAATATACGAAACTCACTTAAAGCTGAAACTTTTAAAATGTTTTCATGAGACTTCTTGAAACTTTATGAAACTTGTTGAAATTTATTGAAACTCTTTTGTCGGAAGCTTGAGTTCCAAAATCTAAAACTTGTTGAAATTTATGCTTGAAACTTTTATAGAAACTTCTAGAAATACGCGAAACTTCTTCAAACCGAAACTTCTAAAATGTTTTCATGATACTCGTTGAAACTTCATGAAACTAGTTAAAGCTTATTGAAACTGCTATGTCTGAAACTTGTTGAAAATCGAGTTTCAGGATCTGAAACTTGTTAGCAGGGTGGTGCGTACAAAGTCCAAGCTCACCCAGGAGCGCGTCGTATGTCACTGCTCACATTTGCAGTAGCTTTTTTAATGCACTGCAAGATCAGCTGTGTACTGCTTCGATCACACCTAGAGCTAGCTTGCTCTTTCGAAAAGCTGCTTCTTTAATTTTTGCCCCACTTTTCTTTTGAAAAAGTAGATTCACCACTTTCAAAAGTTAATAGGGCAGTAAAAAGTGGATAACTGCGATTAACCAGCTGCGGATGAACGTCGAAAGGTGGTGAGTTTTTCAAGGTGGGCGAGCACGCGATGGAGCATGTGACGTGCCCTTCTGAAGTGGAGTAAATTGTAGGTTGATCTGGGTAATAAAGCGTACGCCACCCTGGTCGATCTTCTCACTCGCACGGAGGCAACAGCTTCCTTCTAATCTGACGACGCATAACATTACTTGAAATTCTATGTGTACTTTGCTCGTGTAATCCGTGCCATGAGAGGGTATTTTCGCACATCTAGAGACACAATGAAGGTATGTTCGGTCTTTAGAGGCACCGTAGAGGCAAGTCCGGTCTTTAGGGACACGAACAAGCTACGTGTCACGTCTTCACTTTTCGTGATGCTATTTTTACCATTGATTTAGAGAAGATGTTATTTTTGTTAATTCACACGCCAATTGCGCCAAATACGCCAAAAAAAACCTTCTCATTCACTAAACTACCAAATAAGCATGCATACATCACAAACTCTTCTCTCCATTTCTTTTCATAAAAAGTCGTGCAATATTTCATATGGCAAATAATGTACGTACGCACGGTCCCGGCTCAAGTCCCCTTCCTAGAACTTGCTAAGAACAAGTCTCCCAAGTCTCAATTAACGGGTCCTACCACTAGGAAGCAACATATATATACATACCTCCATACATGTCTGCCCAGCACAAGAAACCTAATCAAAACTCCAAAAAAATTAAGCTCATCGCACGACGGTATACTAGCTAGTATTAGCCGCACATCCCTTTCTTCTCCTCTTTACCCTTACGGCCGTATACCAGTGTGCTAGCTAGCGACGAGCAGTAGTTGCTTGGAGCTTTGCCATCATGGGCAACTGCAACTGCTTGGAGAGGGGGAGGGTGGCGGCGTGGGGCGGCGACCACTGGCCGGAATGGGGATCGCCGGACGAGCGTTCTGACGGGGTGCAAGGCATGAAGGAGAAGGGCGACGCGGTTGGGACGCGCGTGAAGATCAGGATGACCAAGGGCCAGCTGAGGCGGCTGCTGGAGGGCGCCGGGAGGGGATCGGCTGTGGAAGACGTCGTCGCGGAGATCATGAGCATGGGCACCGTGCGTGTCGACGTCGCTGACCGGCAGGTCGAGAAGTACGGCCGGCCGCCCAAGCTGGAGACGATACAAGAAGACATGGTTGAGTAGAGGACATATGGAGACATGACTCATCGATCTGCATCTGGCTTAGCTAGAGATGTACTTGATCGATTTGCATGCGTGCATCTTTATTTATTATCTATTATTATTTGCTAGTTTTGAAAACTTGCAATTTTAGTTTTGGTAGGAGCTTTCGTGTTGAGGTAGAATCAGGGGATATGTGTGTATACAGCACTATATGTGCATGTACATGTATTTCTATATGTCTCTGTACGCCTATGTCGTATATCCATCTGTATTTCGGCCTCACGAAAAAACAATGTATTTCGGGCCATGCCAATCGTTGGCCCGACTCGCCTCTTGGGTGGGCTGGAACACAATCCGGGCTGGAACCTAGGCATGTATGTCTCCGGGCTGGGCTTGATCGCAGGCAGCACGTACTCGAATTCGATCGTCTCAGAACCGAACCCTAACGCTCCCTCTCTATATAAGGCGCTTGTGACGGCAATTGCCCCCCTCTATCTGGCCGTCCCCGCCACAAGCGCCCAGCCGTGGGGTCTCGATCCCTTTGATCTGAGGGTTTGTTTGGATAGGAAGGAATTAGAGTACATCCCTTCAGGTTGAAAAGGATTTTAGTTCAAATTCTCTGTTAATCCGAAGGGATTGAGTCGGATCATAATGTATCTAAACAAATTCAATCTATTTCACGCATGGAAGGAGAAGGATCGGTGATGGCTTGGGTTGGTTGAAAACAGAAGGCTTGGCAAAAGCATGAACGAAGGGCGAAGGCACTGGTGACGGAGGAGGAAATGCTAGAGCGAGGACTACTCCGCCAAGGGTACCTTTCTCTCTCGAAAGAGAGATGAGGGGATATTTATCTATCTTCTATCTAGTATATCTGTAGCTTCAGTCTTATGGGCTTCTTTAGCTTCATATCTGTGTTGATTCTCGTTGCAATTAATCTAGCTATATCCTCAATCTTGCTGGATCTGTAATCTATCTTAACAAGCGTTTACTGTCTTGTTACTATGAGATTGCTTGGCATTCCTTCTCGATCCTTTTGTTTTTTTAATTCGTATACTAGTTGATTGCAACGGAAACCTTAATATTACACCAAATAGTAAGCATGCACATATAATACTCGTGTTCCCCAATATATCTTGCTTCAAAATATGTTGGTCTCATTTCTGCTTCCATTTCCATTCAAAATGATCTTGACAAAATAAGACTTACAAGACACGACACAAACATTGGAGAATAAAGTCTCGATAATGATGATGAAGAATGAACATAAGTATAAAAACATTGATAGGCCATCATGAGTTGCACTACTTGACTTGTCATCAACATAATATGTGGGCATCACTTAATGAAGCTAGTAATACCCATAACTCAAGTGATTATGCCCTTCCTGATCTATCAGTTCGAATCACAAATTAAGACATGCCAACGTTGGGGGTTCTATTTAGAAATTTTCACATCACTGCATGCTACATCATCTCAATGAGACGATGACAGTTCACGGTCATACTATATTTCATTAAAACTAAAGAACTAAGTCAACTGAAAAGCTAGATTTTAATTGTATACCTGGTTACCTGCGGAGTGGCACTCATAACAGGGTCAAAGGCCTCCCAACCGCCATTCCATTGACCTATGCTAGAAAAAAGGGAATCAATCCAGTATTCAGCTCCTCCTCTAATTATTGAGTTGTAAACACATATGAAAAGAAAGGAGAAGAATTCTAGCATCATAACTGTGGAAACAAGTGAAAGAACACAGGGAGTCCAGCAGAAGGCAAGCGTCCTGCCATCCAAACCAATGTTGCTGATGCAAATAAGCTATATGGTTTATAGACAAGCTCATCTACCTCTAGATATTACTTTCCTTTTGCATTTGATTCCACAAAAGTAGAATTTCACCTGCCACGTCGTTACTTATTCTCTGAAAATCCAGCTGCAACCATCTGGCATGTAATTTGAAGTAGCGAGCAATATGCCCGCATACCAAAAAACTTGACAATGGAATGAACTTCATGAATGACAAAAGAAGCAGAACATATGTTACCTGCATGCAATGTTCATCTCAAGCGAAATCCAATTATCCATTTAGGAAGTAATTGCAACACAGATTTGAGTACACCCTCCAAGTGCTTTGCCATCAGAACCTTAGCTACGTACCCCTGTGTTTATGTGCCCTATAGGAAAGCAAACCTTCAATTCAGAAAAAAAAAACATCACTAATGAGTCATGCAGACAAGTAAGCCTACTCTTATCTATCTTTTGTTAGACAACTACAGTATGTGAATCTTCACATAAATGTAGTTAGTGATTATTCTGAACCTAGAAGAATTGATATATCAAGGTTTATGTAGTGTCCTCAGTTATATGACAATGTCGTAAACCAGCTATATCGTTGTCAGTCGTAAACCAACCAAGTGCCCCTACCTAATAGTCCTTTTAATCATACAGAACAATAATAGATCAATCTATAATTTCATCAAGAAAACTCCAAGGTTTAACTTTTACAAACAAATAAATCTACGAAGAAATAAAAAGGAACCTTGTCGGTGTTTTAGAACCGATCTTACGTAAAGATTGTTTGATTCGGGGAGTCTCCTAGAAAAGAATCACGCAGAGAGATTGACACGGGTATTTTTATAGAGGTTCAGGCATTCTCTGGAGAGAATAACAACCCTACTCCTGTGTGTGTATGGTATTAAGTGAATTCTGAACAATCAGGAGAAAAACTAAGACTATTACAGATGATAGCACTTGTCTTCCTGATAGTCCTCGATAGCGTGTGTGTACGCCTCGATTGCTCGTCCCCTTCCCTCTCGACCGCTTGCCTTTATATAGTCGTGAAGGAATAGTCGTTTTCCCCTGTTGAAGAGACGCCTTATCAAATCCAAAGAACGCGACGCTTGCGATAATCATCGGGATAGTAACTCCTTCACGCCTCCTGGCAGTTACTTGTCAAAGATAATGGGGTATTGCGTGTCATTATTTCACATAATAACCGCGTATGTTGATCGCTTTGGATTCCTTAATCAATTGGACCCACTCGCCAGTAGGTTTTATTGATCATAAGGTGGTCGAATGGTGACACAGTCGTAGAAGAACTTACGACCATAAGGTAGTCGTAAGCAAGACTTACAACTATGGGGTAGTCGTAAAATAACTTACGATCGGATAGTGATCGAGAAGAACTTACGATCATAAGGTAGTCGAGCAAGACTTACGACTATGGGGTGGTCGAGAAGAACTTACGACCACTTAGTAGGCTTCTCCCTTGTAAACTTAAGGGTATACCCAGGATCACATGACATCATATTTACTTATAATAAGAATTATAGATAAAAGATAAAATGAGGATTATTAGATCTTCGTCAAACCTTTTGATGACCCTCCTACTTGTCGTTGTCCTGTTCTTTTACAACCACTAACTTTTCGTTATTGTCCTTTTCACCTTTAAGGCCGTCGACCTCCCTCACCATCTCCTTGTCACTTCCACGATTGCTCCCGCTCTCTAGTGTGTTAGAGCATGTGTGTGTTGCATACAGAAGAGCACCATGACTGGAGGAGGCAATAGAAGAAAGATAAATACAATTAGTTGCTCTTGCTCACATGAGGATTTCTTGGGTTTGAGATGCATCCAAATTTCCATACACAAACAGAAGCAGCAATAAAACAGAGGCATGCATCCAAATTACATAAGACCAAATTCTTACATAATGAGCTGATAGGCCATCGAGTTCAAGAATGTAAAGCAATGGAAGATATGTAAATCAAAAGGGGTCTCTATGATCTGCCACAAGCAATCGACTGGAGATACGACCTAGTTATCATCGTCATCTTCAGTTCCAAAGCTGGACACATAGAAGTATCCATACATCGGGTCTTCGGTCTCGTAGTCTGAATCCCCACATATTTGAGCAACAATAAGTACAAGTAACTCAAGAATCCTCACACCAAATGCAATTATATAGATGCAAGACTTTCCAAAGGAGGGTCTTCGGTTATTTTAGCACAAAGTAGGTTTTGCTCAAATACTATAATTATTTTTCAAACCTATGACCTAGCCATTTTAACTTCAAACCAAAGTGTTGTTTAAGTAAATTGTATCATAGAGCAAGGTTCCATCCATCATTCCACCTGGTACTACTCATGAGATTCCATCCACCGATATCATTGATACAACTATTTTTACATTAACATGTCCTTATTCCATATTTTATTTAAGGGAAAATTTTGTTGGTGCCACTTAAAAGGTGTGCCATATCGGTTCTGCCCCCGCAAATTAGACCGTGTCATTTTTACCACTTAAATTTTGCGCCCATTTCGTTTTTGCCACTACCGTTAGTCAAAACGCTGTGATTGTCAAATTGTATACGAAAAGACTTATTTGCCTTTCCTTATTTATTTCTCCCCCTTCCTCCTTTTTCCTCTTCCTTCCTCCTTCTCTCCTTCTCTTGTTCTCATGCGCAAGCCCCTCCTCTCGGCCCGCACCCTTCCTTGCACAGCGCGCACCCCTCCTCCCGGCGCCACTCCTCCCAGCCTACACCCCTCCTCTCGGTAGCCATGACCAAACCCGACTACAATGATGGCGGCTTAGGCGCGTCTTGGCGGCGTTAGCGCGGAGTGGTAAAGGCAATGGCGACACGACCGTGATGTGTGCTCACGAGACGCCATGACAACTACGTGGTTCGAGTGTGCGGCGGGTGCGACGACGTCTTGGCCAATGAGATGTGGTGGGGCATCGTCCCTTCTCTGCGTCTTTGTCTTCTTCCGCCTCCCCGCATTCGATCGGGTGATTCTGTCCTCGAGGCCGCCTCTCCCATCTGGGTACGTCCCAAAACCTCCCCTTTCTCGATGTGCCGCTCGCATTGCCGTGTTCTTTTCTTGATTCCGATGAGAGAAGGGGAGGGGGAGCTTGTGAAAGTGCTAATGTGTAGGCGGTTTAATTTTGATTTTATTTGACACATTGTTGCTTGATCTTGAAGAAAAAAAAATGATTATTTTCGCGTGTCGTTTCTTGAAAAAATTTCATGCGTAATTTCTTTTGGTTCGTTAGCCAAGAACGCATTAGATTTGGATTTTTATTTGCAATTTGCATCCCACCTCCTAAACTGAAGATGATTTCAAATTTCTTTGCCCGAGATCTTGGCATTTTAGTTCTTTTCACGCAAATCTCCATTTTTTTAAATGTGTTCTTGTTTTCGTGAGTAGTATGGAGACCTCCACGCCCAATGCTATCGCCTTATCGGCGACAGCCACTGGCACTTCCGGACTTCCAAAGAGTCTCGGCTCAAGCACGTGAAGTCGGGTACCACTACCTCATCTCCCATGGCATGTACCTCTTGCTCATGCTGTTCATGGCGCCGGTGGCCGTGCAGCCTCCACCGCCTCCCGAGCGACCTCGCCGACCTATGGGAGCAGCCCGCTTCAACCTCCTCTCCAACAAGAAGATCCTCGAAAGCGATCCCGAGCTCGGCGAGACACCTACCCCCCCAAGATCCTCCTCCTGGCGGTGATGCTCAGTGCAGCACCTCCTCCCAACCTTAGCCTGTCTCCACCTCGCCTTGCTTGCCAAAAAAATGAGTGATCAGTAGTGGGGCCCACAATGACAGGGGATTGAACATCTTTTGGAAAAAAAGCTGTTAAGAAAATAGTGGTCAAACCATCTATTGTAACAATCAAACTAACTTTAACTAACAAAGAGTGGCAAAAATGAAATGAACACAAAATTTGAGTGGCAAAACTGACACGATCTAATTTGCGGGAGCAGAACCAATGTGGCATACATTTCTAGTGGCACCAGCAAATTTTTTCCTTTATTAAAACTAACTAAGTGTGGCTTTCTTCACAATGCCCATAACCAGGGGTATGGCTATTCGAATATATTATACACTCTGTAGAAGTTATACAACTTTACCCACAAGATATGATCAACTCATAATGTCGGGCATGACACACTTCCTTGGGTGTGCGACTGAGACAATCATAACAAGGCTTTTCCAATACCTAGTCCCGACACTTAACCCGCTTCGACGGGGAACACCTAAACACTTGGGGATCGCTATTGCGGGCACCCCTGCATGCTCCGTTATGAGACACATTTTCAATGAGGGACCCTCCATTTTGAGGGAGTCATCTGCCCTTCTCGATGATAGAAATCGTATTAGAAATTCTCCACGATAGAAATCGTATATAGATCCACCTACTACTATGCATAGTGGTTATGCCGGAAACTAAGCAAAGTAATTGGCCAGGTCTATCTCATAGTAGATTTGTGATTGCACGAGTTTATCAGTTTAGAAATACGGCACATGATTCGGTCCTTAATCGACTCCGGCGAGACAATCTGCAAACCCAACTCTCGTGCATGCCTCTGCACCGATCTCATACCATCCACTCGCCCAAGTCTCCACCATTTTTTATATAACATTCTCATGTTCCCAGTGGTAACCTACGTCACCACACTATGATTCAAATTATATCCGAAGTATTATTATGGCAATATTTGTGTTATATTCAATTTAACCATTAAGCAGTGTCTAAGCACAACCAATAGTCATTATTGATTAACCAAGAGAAATTTATTAATGTAATAATTACCCTAGGGTGACAAGGTAAAAGGGGTTATCAACAATCAAGGGAAGGGAAAAGTAATAACAACATTTGGCATAGCTGGTATCAACCTTTAGCATAGTATTTCATAAATAATAATAAGCATGCAAGTAATACATTAAAGTAAAGTAATTTGCAATTGAAAAGTATGTTAAACATGATCAATTATAAGGATTTGCCTTGCTCAACAGTGGATATTACTTGGTCTTGATCTTGTCCTAAAGCAGTGGCGAAGTCTTCGACGACGTTGGAGTCTATTTAAGTAGTTCCAGTGGCATCCCGACCTCCATCACCATGAGTGGCCTTCGTGAGCCTCACCCAAGCTCCGCCGCCACCAGGGCGTGGCCTTCACAAGCGCCAACTGAGCTCCCCGTTGTGGGCTCCTCGTCGGTATCACCAAGGCCTACCCCGACAAACTGTGCGCCACACCACCGTCAGTTGCCTCCTCCACTAGGTAGGCATGTTGCAGGCATTTTCTCGAATTGTTACAACTCATTGTTGTCACGACCTGGACCTCAGGCAGGTCGTGGGCAGTCCCAGGAGCGCCCCAAAGGGAGGTCCTGTGACAGCTCGGACCTTTGGGAGGACCCAAAGTCACGATCGAACCCGGGATCACCCAAAGGCACGACCACACGGTCAAACCCGGGAGGTCCCGAACCCTTTGTGCACAACCGAGCTAGTCCCAAGGACCAACAGCTAGCTCACACAGTGAACAAAAGTGGTAACATCCATCAACGCATTTTTATTAAAATAACAACAGAGTTGATTACAAAAGGGGCCATATGGCCAACAAAAAAGATTACAGCGGAAGCAAAAGACAGCAGACCACACGATTCACCACAGGCAATCGTCTGGAGGTCGCAGCCTAGACGTTCTGGTCTTCAGGGTCCTCGTAGACGTCCTCTCCTACTCAAACATGTCAAGCAAGAGTGAGCACAACAACCGTACTCGCAAATCACTCCTGTCAAGTAACAGATTAAATGCATGCATACAAGGATATCTCAAAGGGAATCTTATAGGGTTGTCTTTGCATAAAGCCATGTTTGTTCCAAATACTTGTACTAAGTTCCAAAGCAGTTATACAATACTAAAATTTATTTTTTAAATCAATTTTATAGTTGGATAGCATTCATTCATCCACAAGTGGTGAAGGATACCCTCCTATCACAAGGCTCCCAACCCGAGCCCATTTGGATAGACATCCAAAATCATTTCATAAAGCATTTTGCAATCAAAACCAAAATCTAACTTGGAGTGGCTTTACTAGCATGTCCATGACCGTGGACACGGCTATTCGAATAGTTTTACACTCTGCAGAGGTTGTGCAACTTTACCCACATGACACGACTTCTCTAGTTTATTTGGCATCCGTCGATACCACCACTCACTACCATAGGTAAGTGGTCTAGAGCATGTGATAAGGCCTTTAAAATGCGTCATTCCACCGCAGTCCTCCCTCGCTAAGGTTTCGCTTCCGACGGATAGAAACCCACCGGATTTAAGCCCCCTCTTGCGCCAGGTGGGAATGAATAAAAGTAGGTCATCAAGACACCCACATAACCGGATGGAACGACCATAATGGAATATTGCAAATTAGTTAGCCAAGTCCTCCCCATTTTTGGACATGTGGTTGCACGGTAAGGCATAGTAAGATGCGGCTCGAAGACCGGTCCTTAATTGACTTGGGCGACATTCCAACAGAACCCTGGGCCTCGGACATAGAAATGACTCGATCTTGTGTATGAAAATACACCCATCCAAACAACCAATTCACCCAAGTCCAAACCAATTTTTCTTTTGCTTTGCTTTTCAAAAATATTTGCAAACCTCCACGACCACTCAAGGTCGTGGTTAAAACATTTGACAACATTGGTCTTTTGGCAGTAAAACTCCTAAATCAAGATTTTTGGTTTAAGCTTGACTAAGCATAGAGTTTTGAAACATACTAGTTCATACTATTGTACCAACTAGCGCTTTACTATGGTGACAAGGGGGTGGTCGAATCAATAACCAAGTTCGGGTGTACAAAGGAACCAGGAACAACTATGAAGTTAAAGTAGGAATTTAAATTACTTGAATTCAAATAAGCATGCAATAGTAATTTGAAACAGAAATTAAATAATTTGAGGTACTGGGTTCAATATGATCAAGGGTGTAACTTGCCTTGCTCGAAAGCTTGAGGGCCTTCTTCTTCGAAGTACTCGGGCTCTCTTGAGTCGTCGAAATCTACACAAGAAAACGAAGCAAATCAAATAAAGACCAAATAAAATCCAAATGAACTCCAAAACAAACAAACTAGAACCAACAGCAAGAAACTGAAATAAAAATGGGCCCTCAGAAGGAGGTCCAACTGAGAAGGAGGACGAGGGAGGTCCCAAGGAAACGACAAAAAGGATACAGGAGGTCTTGAGGAAACAACAAAAAGGATACAGGAGGTCCTGAGGAGGAGGACTTGAGGAAATGACAAAAAGGATACAGGAGGTCCTGAGGAAACGACTTAGTCGAAGAGGTTTGACTGGGCGGAAGGAGGTCCAAAGAAGGGTACGACTACTCAACCTGGTCATACGAGGAATACAAAAGGATACGACTATGCAGCGTAGTCATAAGAAGGAATACGACTACACAACGGAGTCGTGGGAACAAGGGAGGGAAGAACACGACACAGAGAAACTCACCAGGACAGAGAGAGAGAGAGGCCATAGTAGACTGGAGGAGGACGATGTCGGCGACGAAGATGGCGCGGTGCTCCGGCGAACTTCTTGGCGACGAGCTGGTTGAAGATGGTGCAAGCTTCAGCAGACTCCTTGGCGATGAAGCTTAAAGCACGGAAAAACTGGCAAGAGCAAGAGAATTGGAAAAAGGTAACAAAAGAGGGCTGCTTAGGCTTATATAGCCAGGGGAGAGTCACTAGAGGACTCAGAGGTGCACACGATCAAGGGCTCGTGTGACAGGACAAAGTATGCCGAGCATGTGAAGGAGATGATAGAAGTAGGTAGGGGAGGAGAAAAGAGAGGGAGCAGGTTACGGCCAAAGCGACAGCATTTAATGCAACACAACGACATTTAATGCGCAAAGACTATTGCGTCAGCAGTGATGCAACTGGAGGAGGAGGAAGGTGAGCAGGACTGACAAGTGGGGCCAGTCAACACTCAGGAGTGTGGTCAAACCAAAGGGGTGTCACGTGACCAAGAGAAGGTCGTGACCCAAAGGGCGCACGTGACTAAGGGATGCACGTGACCAAGGGGAGGTCACGACTAAAGGACAAAAGGGGAGGTCGTGACTTCAAGGGAGGCCACGACTAAAGGAAAAAAAAAGGGGAGGTCGTGACCCAAGGGAGGTCGCAACTAAAGGACAAATGAGGAGGTTGCGATCCAAGAGGGTGGTCTTTGCAAAAAGACCAAGAGGGTGGTCTTTGCAAAAGACCAAGAGGGAGGTCCAACAAGAGGAAGGTTTGGACGGAGGGAGAGGTCCAAACGCAAGGGAGGTCTGGACCCTTAGATCCAAACGAAGGGAGGTCCAAAGAAGAACGAACTAGGCCGAGGGAAACACGGAGCGAACAGAGAAAGAGGAGAACTCCAACAAACTCGAAAGAAACCGAACATGATTTAATTGAAGTTTGATTTAGTCATTTTAAACACCTTAATTCCAAAATCTCAAGTTAAGCTTTAGAACTCTCATCAAAACCAAATGGTTCTTTTTATTTTGAAAACTTCAAAAAGACCCAGAAAAACCAGGATGTTACAAACCTACCCCCCTTAAGGGAATCTCGATCCTGAGATTTAGACTTGGCTAGTAAAAAGGTGGGGATACTCCGCCTTCAGATCTTCTTCTCACTCCCAGGTGGCTTCTTCTTCTAAGTGGTTACTCCACTGGACCTTGCACGAACGGATGACTCTACTCCTGGTAACACGCTCCGCAACATCCAAAATCTTGATTGGCTGCTCCACATAGGTGAGGTCTTCTTGAGGATCGATGCTCTCTAGCGGTGTTTGCTCTGTTGGGACTCGAAGATATTTCTTCAACTGCGAGACGTGGAAGACGTCATGCACTACTGCCAAGGACGCCAGGAGCTCTAGTTGATAGGCAACTTCGCATTTCCTTTCCACAATCTTGTATGGTCCAATAAATCTTAGTGCGAGCTTTCTTCTGATCTGCAATCTTCTTACTCCTCTGAGTAGAGTTACTCTGAGATAGACAAAGTCTCCTACCTCAAAGGACAAATCTCTACGACGATTGTCAGCATAGCTCTTTTGTCGGGATTGAGCCACTCTCAATCATTCTTTGATCAGCCTTACTTTACTTTTAGCATTCTTGATCAGATCAGGTCCAAAGAACTGGTGTTCTCCAACTTGATCCCAAAGGAGAGGGGTTCTACACGGTCTGCCATACAATGCTTCAAAGGGAGACATCTACAGGCTGGCTTGAAAGCTGTTGTTGTAAGAGAACTCTGCATAAGGAATGTGCTGATCCCAACTCTTTCCAAAGTCTATAGCACAAGCTCGAAGCATGTCTTCAAGGATCTGATTCACACGCTCTGTCTGTCCATCTGTCTAGGGGTGATAGGCTGTGCTGAAGTTGAGTCTGGTTCCCAAGGCTTCATGCAAGCTCTTCCAAAATCTCGACGTGAACTGAGAACCTCTGTCGGATACTATCCTTTTGAGCACTCCAAGCAAGCAAACAATCGTGGCCATATACAACTCTGCCAACTGACTATTTCTGTAGGTGGTCTTGGCTGGTATGAAGTGTGTTACTTTAGTCAAACGGTCGATCACAACCCAGATGGAGTCATAGCCCGATTGGGTCCTAGGCAATCCAGTGATAAAGTCCATGCCTACTTGTTCCCACTTCTACTCGGGAATGGGTAAGGGCCGCAACAATCCAGCTAGTCTTTGGTGCTCTGCCTTGACTCTTTGGCAAACGTCACAGTGAGCAACAAATTCAGCAATCTCTCGCTTCATACTGACCCACCGATACTTTTTCTTTAGATCTTGGTACATCTTGGTACTGCCTGGATGAATGGAGTAAGGTGATTCATGGGCTTCTTTCAGGATCAACTGCTTTAACTCTTGGTGATCCGGCACACAGATGCGGTTACCGAACCACACTGTTCCTTGCTCATCTTCGGAAAATCTCAGGGCTTTGCCTCTTCTCATGTTCTCCTTGATCCCTTGGATGTCTTCATCTTCTTTCTTCTTCTCTCTGATTTGGTTCTGAATAGTTGGTTGCACTTCCAAAGCATTTACACAACCCTAGTTGACAATCTCCAAATTCAAACATCTTAATTCTAGATACAAGCTTGGTTGACTCTTTTGGACCATCATAGTGTTGCATTACCCTTTCCCACTCAGGGCATCTGCCACTATGTTTGCCTTTCCTAGAAGGTAATGGATTCCAAGATCATAATCCTTTATTAGTTCTAGCCATCTCCTCTGCCTAAGGTTGAGTTCAAACTGGGTGAAGATATACTTCAAGCTCTTGTGGTCCGTGAAGATCTCACAGCAATTACCGATGAGGTAATGCCGCTAAATCTTCAAGGCATGCACAATTGCAGCTAGCTCCAGATCATGTGTAGGGTAATTCCCTTCATGAGGCTTCAACTGGCGACATACATAAGTCACTACTCTTCTGTCTTGCATCAACACACAACCAAGGCCTTGACGACAGGCGTCACAAAAGACTTCAAAGTCCTTATGGATGTCTGGTAAGACTAGCACAGGAGTTGATACTAGTCTCTTCTTCAATTCTTGGAAGCTTTGCTCACAGTCTTCAGTCCATTCAAACTTCTTCTCCTTCTTCAAAAGCTGGATCATAGGTCTGGCGATCTTGGAGAAGCCTTCTATGAACCTTCGGTAGTAACCAGCCAATCCAAAGAAGCTCTTAACTTCGATGACAGACTTAGGTTGCCTCCAATCCAACACGGTTTCAACCTTTGCGAGATCCACTGCGACTCCTCCTGCTGACACTATATTTCCAAGGAAAGCTACTTGGCTTAGCAAAAATTCACTCTAACTGAATTTGGCATAAAGCTACTGCTCTCTGAGTCTGTCCAAAACTGCCCTAAGGTGCTTCTCATGCTCTTCTTCATCCTTTTAATAGATGAGAATGTCATCAATAAACACAACCACAAACTTATCCAAGAACTCCATGAATACTTTATTCATTATGTTCATGAAGTAAGCTGGTGCATTCGTCAAGCCGAAAGACATCACTGTGAACTCATATAGCCCATATCTTGTGGTGAAGGCAGTCTTAGGAATGTCTTCTAGTCTGATCTTCAACTGATGATAACCAGATCTCAAATCAATTTTGGAGAAAACACTTTCTCCTTTTAGCTGGTCGAAGAGGTCATCGATCCTGGGCAGAGGATACTTGTTCTTGATTATGACCTCATTGAGAGATCTAGTTCACACATATCCTCAAACTGTTATCCTTCTTCTTGACGAACAGCACTGGAGCTCCCCAAGGTGATGAGCTCGATTGAATAAAACATTTGTCTTGCAACTCTTCGATTTGCTTCTTCAATTCCACTTACTCATTTGCTGGCACCCTGTAGAGTCTCTTAGAAATTGGAGCAGTCCCTAGAACTAGGTCGATTAGGAACAGGATGTCCCTATCTGGTGGCATTCCGGGTAATTCCTCTAGGAATACATCTGGGTATTCATTGACCACTGGGATGTCTCCAAGCTTGACTTCCTTCAGACTGGTCAAGAGAGGTCCTTCTCTAACAGAGGTCTCAAGTCTAAACTCCACTTGAATTCCTTGATCATTGGTGAGGGTGATAGACCTACTGGCACAGTCTATCTGGTCTTGATTCTTGGCTAGCAAATCTATTCCAAGAATCACATCTAAACCTTGGGAGTGCAAAACTATCAAGTTTGCCAAGAAGGGTGTCACGACCAGAGAGCTCCCAGGACCTCCCAGGAGGCCTAAGAGTGGCCGTGAGGTCTAGGAGCTCCCCAATTTCACAACCAAACCTGAAGGAGATCATGAGACTAGGAATTTCCCAAGACCTCTGTGTACTGAGCTAGTCCCACGATCAACTGCTAGCCCACACAGTAACAAAAATGGTGATATCCACAACGTAAACTTTATTACAAAATATCAACAGAGTTGCTTACAAAAGTGGCCTTGGGCCAAACATAAAATACATAGAACAAAAGAAAACAACAGCCCATCCAACTCGCCACAGGCAACTGGCTGGAGGGCACAACCTAGTCGACTTGGTCCTCTTCTTCACTGTTAACTTCTTCACCTGGCCAAAGATTATATCAAGCAAGAGTGAGCACAACAACCATGCTCGCAAGTCACACCCGTGGGATAACAAAATGACATGCATACATGGATAATTCAAAGGAAGGCTTATAAGGTTGTCTTGCATGAAGCCAAGTTTATTTCAAATACAAGTACTAAGTTTCAAGGCAGTTAGACAGTAATTAAAATTCTTTTTTTCCAAATTCGGTTTTACAGTTGGATAACTTTCATCAACAATGGTGAAGGATACCCTCCTGTCACAAGGCTCCCTACCCCCAAAACCCATTAGGATAGAGATCCAAAACAGTTTAATAAATTCTTTTTGAAAACAAAACCAAATTCTAACTTGGAGTAGCTTTGCCAGCATGTCCTTGACCGCGGACTCGGCTATTCGAATAGATTTCACTCTGCAGAGGTGTACAGCTTTACCCATATAAGATAATCAACTTATACTGTCTGCCCACACACTTCCAAAGGTGTGCGACTAAGAGATTATCACAAGGCCTTTATAATGCATCATTCCACCGCAGTCCCCCCTTGCTAATGTTTCGCTTCCATTGGATACAAACCCGCCGAAAAAGCCCCCTCTTACGCTAGGTGGGAATGCATAAAAGTAGGTCATGAGAGACACCCACACATGAACAGGGACAACCGCGATGGAACTTTGCAAATTAGTCGGTCAGGTCCTGCCCATTTAGGACATGTGGTTGCATGGTGAGGCATGAAAAAATACACTCGAAGACCTGTCCTTAACTGACATGGGCAACTACCACAAAACCCTGGGCATCGATCATGAAAATGTCATGATCCCGTGCATACACATGCACCAACCAGGCAACCATTTTATCCAAGTCCAAACCATTTCCCTTTCCTTTGTTTTTCCAAAAGCATTTGCAAAACCTCCATGACAACTCAATGTCATGGCTAAAACATTTGTTAATAGTGGTCTTGACAGTAAGTTTTCCCAAAACAAAGAATTTTGGTCTATGCTTGGCTAAGCATAAAGTTTTGCAATATTTCTAGATCATACTATTGTATCAACTAGATTTTCATCTATGGCGACAAGGTGATTGAATCAATGACAAGTATGGTTATACAAAGGTAACAGGGATAACTAAAGATTTATAAATAGGGATTAAATTACATAAATTAAAATATGCATGCAACATTCATTTGAAACCGAACTTAATTAATTTGAAATACTAGGCTCAACATGATCAAGGGTATGACTTGCCTTGCTCATAATCCTGAGAATCTTCTTCCTCTAGATACTCGACTTCCTCAGAGTTGTCGCAGTCTACATGAGAGAAAAAGACAACCTCAAATAGAGACCAAATATAGAACCAAAAGAGCTCTTAAAAGAAACTCAAAATTCGAACTAACAAAAGAACATTAAACTAAAAACAACTCTTTAGAGAAAGCCTCGACTCACAGAGAGGAGGTCCAATAAAAGGGGTGGTCTTCACAAAAGACTCAGGAGGGTGGTCTTTACAAAAATCAGCAAGGACCACAAGAGGTGGTCTTTGCGAAGGGAACCCAAAGGGGTGGTCTTTGCAGAGGACCAAAGGAGTGGTCTTTAGCAAAGACTCAGAAGGTGATCTTTGCGCAGAGACCAGGGAGGTGGTATTTGCATAAAGACCAAGGAAGTTTAAAGGAAGACATTGAGGAGAAGGCCTTGAAGAAGACACGGTTACTTCAATTGTGATCGTATGAACAAATAAAGGAACAAAGCACAATGAATCTTACCAAGGCCAAGAAGAAGCGATGGATAGAAAGGAAAGTCGTGGGATAGGGGTGGCGGTTGAGGCCGGCGCCAATGCTCTAGTGATACCCTCAACGGCGAGAAGACGGCGAAGGAGACTTCGATGGAGTTCTTGGTGGCAAAGCTTCAACACAAAGCACTGAGTATGAGCCAAAGGAGATAGGTGTGAGAAAGGTGATGAAGGAGGCCTACTCAAGCTATTTATAGCTAGAGGGTAGAGAAAATACTAGAAAGTTGGAATGCACATGTGTGAAAGATGAGTGGAGAAGGTAGGTCAAAGGTAGGTGATGGATAAGACAGGGTATGGCTAACTTGGTAAGAAGGAATAAAATAAAATATACTGTGAAGAAAGGAAACAAGGAAAGAGAACAAAGTGCCACTAATGTGGTTGCATTTAATGTGACAAGATCGGCATTACATGCACAGCAGGCTTAGGTGGCAAAGAGAGATAATAATGAGTAGGACTGGCAAGTGGGGCCAGTCAAGCTTGAGAAAGTATCCTGGTCAAAGGAAGTATTCACAGTCAACGGGGAGGTCATGACCCACATGGTGGTCTTTGCAAAAGAGACCATAGGGAGGTCTGCTGGACAGGTAGATCTTTGAGGAGGTCTAAAGGATAGGAGGTCCTGTGGACTAGGAGGTCCTAAGGACAGGATGAAATCAAGGGAGGTCTAAACACATAGGAGGTCTGGACACAAGAGGAGGTCCAAACAGGGAGGTCTTTACAGAAAGGCCAGGAGGTGGTCTTTGTAAAAAGACCAGAGGTCTTGACCACAAGGGGTGGTCTTGACCAAATCGGTGGCCTTTGCTAAAAGACCACGAGATGCTGGGGAGATCGTGACCACCAAGGTGGTCTTTGCAAAGTGACCAGGAACTCATGAAGGCAAGGAGATCCTAAGGGGATTGCTCCCGCAAAGGTTGTCTTCGCAAAAGGACCAAGAGGTGCGAAGAAGGGGAGGTCTGGACCCTTAGATCCAAACAAAGGGGAGGTCCGACGGCCATGATAAAAGGTGGAGGAGGTCTTGACGGTCAAGAGGATCCCGAGGGAGGTCCTGACGGCCAAGGTGGAATCAAGGGAGGTCTTAAGGAACATGAGGGAGGTCCAAATGGACCAGGGGAAGGTCCAATTGGTCACAGAGAGGTCCAAATACACCGAGACATCTCCAGAACACGCACAACTCAAAGAAGACCAAGCTTTTGATTAGTTAAAGTTTGTCTTAGCCATTTAAAGCTCTTTTAAAAAAAATCTCAAGTTAAGCTTTGAACTCTCATCAAAACCAAATGGTTCTCTTTATTTTGAAAATTTAAAAAGGTTTAGAAAATCAGGGTATTACAAAGGGTACGCCCGAGATTTCCAAGATAAGGTTTGGGCATAGGGAACTAGTCCTCATTTCCAAGCCCGGAGATTGTATTATCATAGGGTTAACTAAATGAGAGATAGATAACCCATATTTTCCCGCAAACTTACTCGAGACAAAAGAATGCGAAGCTCCAGAGTCAAATAAAACCGATGCTGGTATTGAATTTACAAGGAACGTACCAAGGTCCACGTCTGGGGTGGTCTGAGCTTCTTCAGCTGTGATGTGATTCACACGCCCTTTGGTGTATTGCACTGTGGGCTTCACATTTGAGGTGCTGCCAGGTGTTGAGACTGCCTAAAGTGGTCGGGTTGGGGCTGCGGCTTGCTTCTTCGGGCACTTATTGGTGTAGTGCCCCACTTCATGGTAGTGGAAACAAGTGACTCCCGCAGAGGAGGTCGCGGATGACCTCTTCTGAAACTGTCCTCCCGAAGAGGTCTTGTGGAAATTCGAGCTGACTTGGCACTGAACTGGTGTCGGAGCCTTGGATGCAGAGGATTGGGAGGTCCTGCGCTGGGAGGTCTGCGGCTAAGAGGTCCGAGGCTTGGGAAAACCCCCAGGATTGAACTTCTAGGCTACCTTCTTTCTCTTGTGGTTCTCCATCTCTATGTGCTTGCCCTCTTGGCGAATAGCCTTGCTGACCAGCCGCTGGAAGTCTGAGTAATCTTAAGCAATGAGGAGGACGGCGAGGTCGTCATTGAGCCCTTCCAAGAAACGCTCTTACTTGGCTTCATTAGTGGCGACGTCCTCTGGTGCATAGCAGGCCAACTGGTTAAACTTATGCAAGTACTCATTGATCGTCTTGGGCCGCTCGCGCAGTTACTAAACTCTTTCTTCTTCAAGGACATCATGCTCGAGGAATATGTGCATGGCGGAAGCTCGCACAAACTCATCCCAAGTGATGGTTTGAGTATCCGCGTGGGAGTGGGTGAAGTTATCCCACCACTGGACGCCGTCCATTGAGTTGGTGAGAGGCGAACAACACCTCTCACGATCGCTCTAATCGGATCATGTCCAAGTTCTTGCCGACTGCTCTGAGCCAATCATCAGCCTCCATTGCCTCACTACTGCTGGAGAAGGTCGGTGGTCGCAACCTCATGAACTCTGCTATGTTGGCCTTTGGAGGAGGTGGTGCAACAACTTGAGGTTGAGCTGCTGCTGTTGCTGCTGCTTGCAAGGTCTGGGTGTTGTTGATAGACTGCGCGAGTAGATTGATCAACTGAGCTTGATTGGCCATCATCTGGTTCCAGTCAGGGCCTTCAGCTGGAGGACGTGGTGGCAGAAGAATTGGGTTCTCCTACACAGCCTCTCTGTTCTGACTGTCGGCGCTGCCACTGCCACGAGTTGTCACCATCTTGCTCGAACTCCACTAACTGAGGAGAGAAGAGGAGGACTAAGGGGGACAGGACGAAACAACCCACCCAAGCAAAGCAACCAACACAAAAGGATTTTTTTCAAAAGACTTTAATAGCTATACACGTTCTACCTGACACACGCAGGGACTCCTAAGACCACCCAGGAGGTCTCTCAGGACCACCCCAGAGGCCGCCAGGATCACCCGGAGATCTCAGAGGATCTTGTGCGACGGCACTCCTTGACAGCTTCAAGTCATGAGGTCTTGAACACCAGGGGCTACTCGAGAGACCACCTATAGAAATTTCACAGGAAAGAGGATCCATTTGACATTGTAAAATGGTGAGGAGGGAATAAGGTAAGAAAGAATACCAAGGAGGAGGTAAGGATAGAAAGATGACCCAGATGAGGAGAGAACAAATTATTTTTCTTGTTATATAAAATAGATTTTGAAATTGCCATTCTACTAGGTTACGACCTACAGTCGAGATGGCTCTAATACCACTTCTTATCACGACCCGGACCTCAGGCAGGTCATGGGCAGTCCCAGGAGCACCCCGAAGGGAGGTCCTGTGACGGCCTGGACCTCTGGGAGGACCCAAAGTCACGATCGGACCCGGGATCACCCAAAGGCACGACCACACGGTCGAACCCAGGAGGTCCCGAACTCTCTGTGCACAACCGAGCTAGTCCCAAGGACCAACAACTAACTCACACAGTGAACAAAAGTGGTAACATCCATCAATGCATATTTATTAAAATAACAACAGAGTTGATTACAAAGGAGGCAATACGGCCAACAAGAAAGAGTACAGTGGAAGCAAAAGACAGCAGACCACACGATTCGCCACAGGCAATCGTCTGGAGGTCGCAACCTAGACGCCCTGGTCTTTAGGGTCCTCGTAGGCGTCCTCTCCTGCTCAAACATGTTAAGCAAGAGTGAGCACAACAACCGTGCTCGCAAGTCACACCCGTCGAGAAACAGATTGAATGCATGCATACAAGGATATCTCAAAGGGGGTCTTATAGGGTTGTCTTTGCATAAAGCTATGTTTGTTCCAAATACTTATACTAAGTTCCAAAGCAGTTATACAATACTAAAATTCATTTGCTAAATCAATTTTATAGTTGGATAACATTCATCCACAAGTGATGAAGGATACCCTCCTATCACAAGGCTCCCAACCCGAACCCATTTGGATAGACATCCAAAACCATTTCATAAAGCATTTTGCAATCAAAACCAAAATCTAACTTGGAGTGGCTTTGCTAGCATGTCTATGACCGTGGACACGGCTATTCGAATAGTTTTACACTCTGTAGAGGTTGTGCAATTTTACCCACATGGCACGACATCTCTAGTTTGTTTAGCATCCATCGATACCACCACTCACTACCGTAGGTAAGTGGTCTAGAGCACGTGACATGGCCTTTACAATGCGCCATTCCACCGCAGTACCCCCTCGCTAAGGTTTCGCTTCCGACGGATAGAAACCCGCCAGATTTAAGCCCCCTCTTGCGTTAGGTGGGAATAAATAAAAGTAGGTCATCAAGACACATACACAACCGAATGGAACGACTATGGTGTAATATTGCAAATTAGTTAGCCAAGTTCTCCCCATTTCTGGACATGTGGTTTCATGGTAAGGCATAGCAAGATGTGGCTCGAAGACCGGTCCTTAATTGACTTGGGCGACATTCCAACAGAACCCTGGGCCTCGGTCATAGAAATAACTCGATCCCGTGTATGGACATGCACCCATCCAACCAACCAATTCGCCTAAGTCCAAACCAATTTTCCTTTTGCTTTGCTTTTCAAAAATATTTGCAAACCTCCACGACCACTCAAGGTCATGGTTGAAACATTTGACAACATTGGTCTTTTGGCAGTAAAACTCCCAAATCAAGATTTTTAGTTTAAGCTTGACTAAGCATAGAGTTTTGAAACATGCTAGTTCATAGTATTGTACCAACTAGTGCTTTACTATGGTGACAATTGGGTGGTCGAATCAATAACCAAGTTCGGATGTACAAAGGAACTAGGAATAACTATGAAGTTAAAACAGGGATTTAAATTATTTGAATTCAAATAAGCATGCAATAGTAATTTGAAATAGAAATTAAATAATTTGAGGTACTGGGTTCAATATGATCAAGGGTTTAACTTGCCTTGCTCAAAATCTTGAGGGTCTTCTTCTTCGAAGTACTCGGGCTCTCTTGAGTTGTCAAAATCTACACGAGAAAACGAAGCAAATCAAATAAAGATCAAATAAAATCCAAATGAACTCCAAAAGAAACCAACTAGAACCAACAGCAAGAAACTGAAATAAAAACGGGCCCTCAGAAGGAGGTCCAACTGAGAAGGAGGTTGAGGGAGGTCTTGAGGAAACGACAAAAATGATACAGGAGGTCCTAAGGAAATGACAAAAAGGATACAGGAGGTCCTGAAGAAACGACAAAAAGGATACAGGAGGTCCTGAGGAGGAGGTCCTAAGGAAACGACCTAGTCGAAGAGGTTCGACTGGGCGGAAGGAGGTCCAAAGAAGGGTACGACTACTCAACGTGGTCGTACGAGGAATACAAAAGGATACGACCATGCAGCGTAGTCGTAAAAAGGAATACAACTACGCAACGGAGTCGTGGGAACAAGGGAGGGAAGAATAGGGCACGGAGAAACTCACCAGCATAGGGGGGGAGAGAGAGAGAGAGAGGCTGGAGTAGACTGGAGGAGGACGACAGCGGCGGTGAAGACGGCGCGGAGCTCCGGCAAACTTCTTGGCGACGAGGTGGTTGAAGATGGCACAAGCTTCAGCAGGCTCCTTGGCGATGAAGCTTGAAGCACGGAAGAATTGGCGAGAGCAAGAGAATTGGAAAAAGGTAACAAAAGAGGGTTGCTCAGGCTTATATAGCTAGGGGTGAGTCACTAGAGGACTCAGAGGTGCACATGATTAAGGGCACGTGTGACAGGACAAATCATGTCGAGCAGGTGAAGGAGATGATGGAAGCAGGTAGGGGAGGAGACAAGAGAGGAGCAGTGTTACTACCAAAGCGACAAAGATTTAATGCGACACAACCAAGATTTAATGCGCAAGGACTATTATGTGAGCAAAGGATTTAACGAGAGGAGGAAGAAGGTGAGTAGGACTGACAAGTGGGGCCACTCAACACTCGGGAGGGTGGTCAAACCAAAGGGGGAGGTCGTGACCAAAGGGGTGTCACGTGACCAAGGGGAGGTCGTGACCCAAAGGGTGCACGTGACCAAGGGGAGGTCGCGACTAAAGGACAAAAGGGGAGGTCGCGACTAAAGAACAAAAAGAGGAGGTCGTGATCTAAGAGAGGTCGCGACTAAAGGACAAAAGGGGATGTCACGACCTAAGAGGGTGATCTTTGCAAAAAGACCAAGAGGATGGTCTTTGCAAAAGACCAAGAGGGAGGTCCAACGAGATGGAGGTCTGGACGGAGGGAGAAGTCCAAACGCAAGGGAGGTCTGGACCCTCAGATCCAAACGAAGGGAGGTCTGGACCCTTAGATCCAAACGAAGGGAGGTCCAAAGAAGAAAGAACTAGGCCGAGGGAAACACGGAGTGAACAGAGAAAGGGGAGAACTCCAACAAACTCGAAAGAAACCGAACTTGATTTAGTTGAAGTTTGATTTAGTCATTTTAAACACCTTAATTCCAAAATCTTAAGTTAAGATTTAGAACTCTCATCAAAACCAAATGGTTCTTTTTATTTTGAAAACTTCAAAAAGACTCAGAAAAATCATGATGTTACGGTTGTAAAAAGTGGTTTTGTTTATTCCAATGTACCTTTTTCCATATCTTGTAGCTAGTATTGTTCATTGCAGTGGGATGTTGATTTGTTGCACTAGTGCATTTTTTGTTGTTGCAAGATTGCTTTCTAGTTTGCTGCGCTCTTTTGTTGTCATTGTAGCGTAGTAAATTTGTTATATCACATGAGATTTGTTGTATTGCTGTATGCTTACTTGTTACGTCATATTGTTTTTTTGTTGCAGCAGGTAGAACAGCTGAAATCGATTTTTTAAGTTTGATATGACGATAAAGACGAAGAGGACCGTACCTGCGATCCCTATTCGCCTCTTTATTAACGACCTTGGACTGATAGCGTGATACCATTTTGCTACGTACATAAAACAAAATTGAATGAATCCCTATTTCAAATTGGGCCGGAATTGCTTCACATACGATACTTGTTGTAGGATGCCAGTACGATGAAACTCCATATCATGTGCGACATCTAGCCCACATAGGCCATACTCCTGTCCACTAGTTCCATTCATGAACCCACCTCCTCTCTCCAATACGTCACCTTCTACTTCTTCGTGAACCTTTACGACCATCCAATACATGACCTCCCTGGCTATGGCCTAACGCAGAATACTAACAGCAGCAATTGCCCATCTCACGCGTTGCTGCAACATGCCAAGACCCCCAAAATGCTCAGCTAGCCTTCACGAAATTAACTGACAAAGTAAAAAGCTTCTGTTTAGCAGTACCAATTATCGATGACAGAAGGAAATTTCCAGAACTTTGTATTTTTGGCGCCTTGCATTAGTGGCAAGGAACTGCAAGAAACATACGTGTCAAGTGCCAACACAATTCGGAATGAACTCTCCTCATCAAGGTCCATTTGAGCAAGCAAGGGGAACAGCCAGGAGTGCCCTCGACGCCAGGCTCGCGACGGTCGGCGACCTCGTGCACGAGACCGTGCCCGTCGGCGACGACGAGGCGGACGTCGTCGTCGTGCGGACGTGGGGGGAGCGCAGGACGGAAGACAACCTCAAGAACCACGTGGATCTCTGCCGGATGCTCGACATCGTGGCCACGGGGAAGGGCGCCGACGTGGCCGGCGGAAGGGGCTACCACCTCAAGGACGAAGCCGTCCTCCTGAACCTGCCATTGGTAATCTTATATCTCATATGGTACTTGACTTAAAAAAAGACTGTATCATTGTCATGCTCCTTGTAGTTGGCTATGGCCCTGGTTCAATTTCGGCCCATTGATACATCGGCGTCCAAATATTTCTAAGCACAACATAATCAATTAATCATATGTTAGTCAGTTTCAGCCCAGTAAAACGAAGGTAAAAGTAGCTAGGAATAATGCTCTGACCAAAGCAACCTGGGAATTAAAGATGAAATAAACTTGTTACTGTAAGCCTTTTCATTTCTTCTACGTGATGTTAGATTAAAGCAGTTGAATATATATTAGTATATATGAAGTGCTCAATCTTCTGACTGAACAAAACGTAGTGTAGTTGGAGCAAGGGCACTCTTATCAACTTATGTAGTGGACTAGCTAGTGGTGTCACTGTTGATATGTTCATGGCCTCATGCACCACTTATTTTTAGCCGTAGATGGGAGAAACAGTTAGCAGCATGCCATGCAAAAGAATTAACAAGTCTAGTAGTGGTTCTTCCTAAGAATTCCTCTAAAATTAGTAGTAATTTTTCCTACCCTATGAAATTTCTTTTGAACCAATCCTACAAGCCAAACAGTCCTCAGGAATTTTTCCTTTGGATTGAATTCTCCATTTCTCCTCTGAAATTCCTTTGAATCAAAGAGCCCTGAATGCTCTAAATGAAGCGGATTTCGACGAGTTCACTCATTGGCGCTTGGTGGAAGCTCATGGCTTGGAGGCACCGCCAGTCATGAGTAGTCCTCAACTCCGCTGCTCGAGTCGCACTTCTCTGGCTTTTGTTTGTTGCTTCCCTCTTGTTCGCTTTTGTATTTGTAGGTTCTCGTTCTTTTCAAAGTATCTTCCTTCTTTTGATTCTGATGTTTGTAATTCTTGTTGTTTCTACTTAATGGAATGACACGCAACTCTTATGCGTGTTCTCGAAAAAAAATTGGTGTACGTTATTCAAGGTTGAAAGGACCACTTGCGAAAAAGGCCCTTTTGGATTTCACTCGCCCATGATAAATAAGGGGAATTGATAATATACCTTCACTTTTATGCTTTCAAGAAAACACTCACATTCCCGAGGTAATTGTTTATATACCTCGCACATAGATCGATCCTTGATAAAATACATCGCTTGCAATATTTTATTAATATTCACAGTTTTCCCATTTTGGCCACGCGAAATGACCTGGTTGCCCTTGCTCATGCACTCATCTCCTCCCTTCCGCCTACTCTCCCTCTCCTTCCGCCGCCACCACCTCCTCCTCTCCGAAGATCCTCTCCCTCTCCTTCCGCCACCTCTTCCCGCCCAAGGTCCTTCCCCACCTTGGCAACCACCACGCGCCTCTACCTCTGCCTCCCTCTGACCCTCCACCCGCAATCCATTGCCATCGTCCAACACCTCCTCCTCCTCCTCTTCCTCCTCCCTACCAGAGTGCACGCTCTTGGCGATCGACCTTCTTCCTCCTCACCTCCTCGCCTCGCCATCCGCGCCCGCCTCTCCTACTCCTACAATGATGTCACGCCTGTAACAACCCCAGACCTCCTATGCAAACCGGACTAGTCCCATGATCACCGCTAGTCCAAGACAACTCAACAAAGATGCCATCACAACCATACAACAAAATAAAGATGAAGGCATAAATCAACAACAATAACAATGAAAGACCTTATGGTCAAGCTTGTTTACTGAGGTATACGCAGGCTACAAATAGCGGAAAAGCAATAGAACACGTGGAGGCCACACGACCGCCCACGCATAATCGAGCGGAGGACATCCTAGCATGCTCGGTCTTCAAGACCTCCTCTGCGAAGAGGTCGGAGCTCCCTAGGAGGTCTTCAATTCTTGATTAATCGAGGCGCAAGCCATGAGTACTTTTGAATGTACTCGAGAAGCCATAGGGAAGGTATGCAAATATATTCATGCAAGGCTCAACGAATGATAGCTTTATGGTTAGTTTGCAGAAAGCAATATTGGAATTGAAATACAATAAGTAGATTGTAAAGCACAAGTTGAAAGAGTAATACATAAGTAGACAAGTTCTTTGAAAACAGCTTGTGACCACCCTGACCACGTCCCAGATCTCTCGTGACCACCCTGGTCACAGCTCAGACCGCCCACGGCCACCCTGGTCGTGAGCCAGACCACTCAACAAGTTTTGCGAAAGTCTACCCCTTGCGTAAAATCACTAGGCATTTTCGTAATCGAGGACGCGGCTATTCGAATAGTTTTACCCTCTACAGAGGTTGTACAGCTTTACCCATAAGACACGAATTCTCTAGTTAGTTGGACATCCGTCGATGCCCCTGCTCACAACCTTTGGTAACCAGTCTAGAACACGTGACAAGGCCTTTACAAAGCTCTGTTCTAACCTGGTTCTGTCCGCTAAGGTTTCGCCATTCCTAGCCCCCTCTTGCGCCAATTCAACAACCACAACAGAAACAAATCAAAACATCGCTAATTAGTTGGCCAGGTCCACCCCATAAATGAACTTGTGGTTGCACGGTATGGCCCGGATCAATGGCTTACAAGGTTAAGTCCTTAGTTGTTGCTCAGGAAAGACTACCACATCCCAAGTGCATCACAGACCTAAGTGCTTTTCGCACCAAGTATTTCCCAGATCTTGTGCTTCAGACATCCCGCCTTTGCCACCGACCACTCGCCTGAGCGAAAAGCATTTTAGGGTTCAACCCAGCCAAATGACCACCCTGGTCATAGCACAACAAATTTTTATTCAAAGCAGTATCGCACCACAAATGACACAACTGTGATTTCGCACCACCATTGCACATCAGAGGTATCGCACCGCAATTCCATATATCATTAAATCAAGTTTATTATCATGAGTCATGATGATCAAGAGACATCGCATAGGCGCATAGCTAAAACGGGTCTAAGCAATAATACGCACCCATGTTGGTATCTCAAAGAGGTCCAACTAAGATCACCCAACCTATGGTGGTCCAAAGGTACATGACAACATATCAAACACAATGATTCAAGGAGTCATAATGCCAAGCAGGTGTTTAGCTAAGTCCCAAACCATTTTTATACAAATAGCCATACATGTTGATATAAAACAAAGTAATTTTGTAAACTGGGTTCAATATGATCAAAGGTCTATGATTTGCTTTCGTTGAAGAGTTGAAGTTCTTCAGTAGTGGTCGCCGGGTCCACGAACTCTTCGGTGAAGTCGGAATCTACACGTGCGCAAAGAACCAAATAAATACAACGAATTCAAATTAAAACCACAACTACCAAATAAGAGCCAAAAGAGAAACACTGGAATAGAAACGGACTCTCAGGAGGAGGTCCAACGAGGAGGTCCTAGGAGGGAGGTCCAAAAGCGATTACGACTATGCAACGTGGTTGTGAGAGAAATTCAATCCACATATCATAGTCATGAGAGCAAAAGAAAACAGGGCACGGAGGAACATACCCTGACACAGAGAGAGAGAGAGCAAAGAGAGAGAAGGGAAAGGGATGGCGAACGGTGCGGGCGCTCCGGTGATCTCTTCAACGGCGAAGAGGTCGGCGGCGAGCTCAAGCAAGCTCCTGGCAACAAGGCTTCAAGCCGGTGAGAACAAGGAGCAAGAGAGCTTGGTGAGGCAAAGCCGCAAAGGGATAAAGAGGGCTACTCGTGCTTTTATAGCCCGGAGAAACAAGGAACCACTGGATACAAAACACACGTGTTCAAAGGCACGTGAAGGAGATGATGGGAGCAGTCGAGGAGTAGACGAGAGAAGGAACGGGTCATCGCAAAAATGTGACAAAGATTTAACGCGACACAACCAAGATTAAATACACAAGGTCCTTTGCGCTGAATTGACATAACAAAGTGAAAGAGAAGGTGAATAGAGTTGACAAAGGGGCCTGTCAAAACTCGAAGGGTGGTCCAACCAAAGGGAGGTCGAAACCAACGGGGAGGTCGTGACCCATGGGGAGGTTATGACACAGGGGGTGGTCTTTGCAAAAAGACCAACGGGAAGGTCTTGACACAAAGAGAGGCCGCGGCCCAAGGGGAGGTCGCGGCAAAACGACAAAAGGAGGAGGTCGCGACAAAACGATAAAAGGAGGAGGTCGCGGCCACAGAGAGAGGTCGTGGCAAAACGACAAAAGGTCGTGGCCCAAGGGGAGGTCACGGCAAAATGACAAAATGAGGAGGTCGCGGCCACAGAGAGAGGTCGCGGCAAAACGACAAAAGGTCGCGCCCAAGGGGAGGTCGCGGCAAAACGACAAAAGGAGGAGGTCGCGGCAAAATGACAAAAGGTCGCGGCCCAAGGGGAGGTCGCGGCAAAACGACAAAAGGAGGAGGTCGCGGCCACAGAGAAAGATCGCGGCAAAATGACAAAAGGAGGAGGTCGCGGACTAGGAGGGTTGTCTTTGCAAAAGACCCGTAAGGGTGGTCGTGGTGTCTCCACTGGAGGTCGCCAGACAACCCGGAGGTCCAAACGAAAGGGAAAGGTCTAAACCACAAGGAGGTCTAAACTGACAAGGAGGTCTTAGACCAACAGGGAGGTTTAAACCAAAAGGGGAGGTCTAAACCAAAAAGAGAGGTCCAAACGGAAAAGAGGGCTAAAAGAAGAAAGAGCTGGGCCGAGGGAGACACAGAGAGAACAGAGAAGGGAAAACCAACACCAGATAACTCCAACGAGCCCAAAACGAACCAAACTCGAATTAATTGAAGATTGATTTAGTCATTTTAAACGCTTTTAATTCCAAAACCTCAAGTTAAGTTTTAGAACTTCAACAAAACCAAATGGTTCTTTTTATTTTAAATTTTTTCAAAAAGGCTAAGAAAATTGGGATGTTACAAACACCACCTCCACTACTGCCATCAGCGAACATGACAACAACCTCGCGCTCCTGCTCCTCCTGCGGACCGCATGGCTCGTGGCAGAGTGCACCTTCCTCATGGTGCGCTTTGTGGCACACCTCATTGTCGTGGGGGTCGTTGTGGCGGAGAAGGTGGTGGAGTCGACCAAAGCGGCTCTCGGCGTCGAAGAAGTCCCACTAGTGGCGCGGACGACTCCGCCGAGGTGGCGACACGCTGTTCAGGTCAAACTAGCTGGCATCATCAATTCCCGATGCTCACCGTGTTGTTTCGGTCCTTCACCGCCACCGTCACCGCCTGACGCGCTTCTCTCGACCCAAGAGTGCCTCCCGCCTTGCAAGGTCTGCCGCTTGATTCGGTCCACCCGGCCGCCTCCTCAACCTCGCCAACGGCTCCTTCGCTTACCTCTCCTTGGGCAAGAAGATGGCCATGATTACTTCATAGCATGCGAGGGCATTTTGGTCATTTCGCAATAAAATGGAAAAACATACATGATATTAATAAAATATTGCAAACAAGGTATTTAATTGAGAAATCATCTAAGTGGAGGGTATACTATCAATTACATCCAGAATGAGGCTATATGCTTGAAACCCATCTAAGTGAATGGTATATTATCTATGGGAGCTACTAGCCCACGCTTATATCGTTGGAATGCATTTCCAACTCAGATATCGCCATGCGCTTTAAGTGAAGTTTCAGCTTGCTTAAAAGTTCCAGATTTCGAGTTTGAAGTTTCAACTAGGTTCCAACGCGTTTCAAATTTCCAAAAGTTTTCAGAAGATTCCTAAAAAGTTTCAAGCCCAAGTTTAAACAAGTTTCAAATTTTGGAACTCAACTTTCAACAAGTTTCAGCAAAAGAGTTTCAAAAAGTTTCAGCAAGTTCCATGAAGTTTCAAGAAGTCTCGTAAAAACATTTTAAAAGTTTTAGATTTCAATGAGTTTCACACTTTTCTAGAAGTTTTCAGAAGATTTTAAAAAAGTTTCAAGCCCAAGTTTCAAGAAGTTTCAACATGTTTCAAGAAGTTTCAGCAAGTTTCAACATGTTTCAGCAAGTTTCAAGATGTTTCAAGAAGTCTCAGATTTTGGAACTCGAGTTTTTAACAAGTTTCAGATATAAAAGTTTCAGCAAGTTTCAACATGTTTCAAGAAGTTTCAGATTTTGGAACTCAAGTTTCAGACAACAAAGTTTCAACAAGTTTCAGCAAGTTTCAACAAGTTTCAAGAAGTTTCTGTTCGTCCGGTCCGAACCTCTCACCGCGTCATTGCCAGTTGGGCCCCACCATGCCCGTTCGGATGGTCCAAACCGCCCCTGCGCGATCCTTCTCACTGACGCATGGGCCCACGCTTTCAGTCTCTTTTTGCCATCCTCTCTCCACCTCACTTACACGTGGGACCCACCACGCCCACGCCAGCTCGCTCCCTCTCTCCCACCGACAGGTGGGCCCCACTTGTCGGCGCCTCCCCGTGCTTCTTCCTCCCTTTCTTCTTCCCATTGCCGCCACATGCCGCCTGCTTTTCTTCGCCATGACGCTAATCCCGCCGATCACGCCGCCTTCGCCCATCCTTGCCGCTCGTCCATCACCGTCGCGCCCGCACCATGCCTCTACTCCATCCCCCATACCCTGCCAACGCTCCATGCCGCCATCCATGTCGCACTAGCGCAAACCTCGCTCCGCCCATCTCCTTCCCCGCTCCTCCCCGGCTCCTATAAAGAGAAGCACCCGATGCCCCTTGACCTCCTCTCTCTTTCCCCCTACCCTCTCCTTCTCTCTAGCCCTCCCTTTACCGTGCTTTCGGTTTTCGAGCCGCCAACCGAAGCTCGTTCGCCGCTAACACCGCTGTCGCTGGTCCTCGGTGCCTTCGTCCCCACCTTCAAGACCGCCATTCACGGCTACCCCGTCGCGCACCCACTCACCCCGAGAGTTACCGACCACCGCCGCCGCCGAGCCCTATCTTCGTCTTGCCTTTGTCCTCGCCGCGGCCATTTCTTTCCACCCTATCGCCGCGAAGGAGCACGATGTTCAGTAAGCGTTCTCGTTCTTTTGACACTACCGCTGGGCTCGCCAGAAGCGTGTAGCGCCAAAGAAGCCTACACGCCGAGCCGCCGGAGTCCATCATACCGACGCGGGTCGCCACGCCATGGCCACGCCACCTCCCCGCCACGTGGTCGCTGGTGGCAAAGCACACGTGGCACGGCCTGTCTTAGTGAGTCGGGTCCATGGTGGACCTCGTGCCATGGTGGACTTGGTCCATGGCCGTGGGGCCTGCATGTCAGCCGCACAAGCATATCCTTTAGAAAAATAATTCCAATCGAAATTCATAAATTCGGCCGTTGACGTCATTGTGACGTAATAAATTAATTTTTCTTTTGAAAATTAATTTCAAAAATCCGAAAACCCCGAAACCCCCCCTTTTCATCATTTCATGTATTTTCAAACTTCCGAAAGCCTGTTCTACTCCGTTTGAACGCGCCAGAAGTTTTCAGTCGTCTCTCCTTGCCGACGAGCTTGAGTCGAACTCGGACGACATGCAAGAACAACTTGTGATATGCTGGTGAGGTACAGAGAGAAATAATGTTGAACCAATCCAAAAAACCAATGAGTTCTTCAGGAGCTTGGAGGCACAGATGGTTTCTAGCTAGTTTAACATTGTAACTTTATTATTTTTTCCCCATTCGAAGGGGATGTTGTGAAACCTTTTGGTTTCCTTTCCTATAATGTGTTTGCCATCGAATTTTAATTAAATTTTAGTTGTCTTGCTAGAGGTTGCATATGGAAACTCATCGTCGAACAATTCATTGGTTTGGCTCAAAATCCGATTTGTTTTTGCAATAGACTATAAAGTCGACGGTTCGAAAAAACCGTCTGTGATAACGATTTTGAACCGCTCTGTGATGGCCTTTTTCGTAGTAGTGGTGTTAAGCGGACATTATAAATCAATTATCTCTTGTGAGTAAAGTTGTACAATATCTGCGGGTGTTAAGAACTATTCAATGTACCGTGTCTCACTATTATGACATGCTAAGCAAAGCCACTCAAAGTTAGACTTTAATTTTGTTTACAAAAGATCGTATCAAATGTCGTTGGATAGTTTATGCAAATGGGAATTTGGGCGGGTAGCCATGTGATAGGAGGGTATCCTTCACCACTCGTTGATGAATGTTATCTGACTATAAATCTTGAGACTTAGAAAATAAATTTTAGTTATAGAGTAAATTGCTTTAGAACTTAGTAAGAATATTTAAATAAAAAATATCGCTTTATGCAAATTGAACCATAAAAGCCTCTCGTTGTTAAATCCTTGCATGCATTATAATCATTATTGGGAGTAACTTGCAAGCATGGTTGTTTGTACTCACTCTTGCTTAATACAATGGTTGAGCAGAGAGGAGTGCTACGAGGAGAATGAGAACTTGACGACTAGGCTACGCCCTAGACGATTGCCTATGATGAGTCGTGTGGTCTACCTTCATCGCTTTGGCTTCCGCTCTGCTTTTGCTTATTGGCTTTATGCCCTTTTGTAATGCACTTTAATTATTATTAATGAATGACGTTTTATGGTTATACTATCCACTTTGGTTGATCGTACACTAGCTGTTCTTGGACTAGTGTATGAATCACAAAGAATCGGGATCCTTTGCTCCCATGTTCGACAACGCCGTAATGTGTGCCAAGATCGCTTGCATGTCATTGCCATGCGAGCCCCATCACTCGGACGCCTTGCATGCTGCCTTCACCCACCATGCTAACGAGTGCGCTCCTTCCCTCTCTATACCAACAAGACACATCCGCCAGAAGCTTCCGTCCGGGTGCGATTTGTGTCACCACTCATGCTCATCCACAACCACGACCACTCTCTCGCCGCTTCGCTAATCACTATTCTCCACTAGCGATAGGGCCAAAATCGGGTGAGGAAACCAACGAGAAGTGAAGCAGGTGAGCTCGTGGAGTAAATTGCAGTTGTCCCTAGAGAAATCCGTTGCCGCCGTCGATGAATCAGACGGCTTTGTGTGGTGTGAGGAGAGAGAGAGAGAGATGGTGTGAGCAAAGTGAACTGCATCGAGTCCATCAATGTAGTGATTAGAATTTTCTTCATTATTGTGGAGAGCCGAGCGGACGATACTAAACGGTGGACTAAATCAGATTCAACGGCTGATGGATATTCCGTTGGAAACGTGGCCTACGCTATAGTGTTATGTAGATTGTTCCATTATCAATTCCCCCATAAAGAAAGACAACAGAAAAAGGTACCGCAAGTGCATGCCTTCTTTTTGTGCGCATCGTTGATCAGTTATTATTATTGTGTTGTTGCACGAAAAGCGCAATGGAAAGCACAACAAGGGCATGCACCTTGTTGGCAGTGGTTTATCGGTAGACCTGCAATAGCAGATTCTCTGAACCTTTCTGGCCGGTCGAATTCTCAGTTGTCGCGCATTTTGATTCGTTGGACTGGAACAGAACATATCGGCCGTTTTCGTATTTTAGATAGCACCACACTACTCTGTTTGGCACATGGAAGTAACAGAGCTCGGGTGGTGGTGTCTGACACGCGTATGTTTATCAAGTAGTAAACGGTGATGAGTCGGCTTTAAGATGTACTGGTATTACTTTGAGAAGAAAAGGATCGTGCGTAGCTAGTCCAACATGGCTTGCCTTTGGAGAGAACGAGAGCTCCAAAACATACAGTTACATCACGATAAGATGCGAGGGAAAATGTCGGAAAGAAACTTCCATGTGTAGGAAAACAAAAAGGAGTAGTGCTTTGTTGTGTTTAATCCAATGATGTAACTATCATCGTTGAAAGGTCGTTAGGAGACGTAAGAGGTGTAAGACGACCGTCTCCCATTTGTAGCAGCTGGTCCAAGACACATGGACAAGCCGGTGGAAGGAGTTGGTGAGGAGTTGGAGTTGGCGAGGAGTTGTGTTATGTCGTTCTCCGTCGTCGCCGAGGGGAAGAGTCACTTTCTCACCCAATTCATTTGAAGCACTTTGCCAGTTGTCCTGTTAGCGTATGGATTCACCTTTCTCCTGCTTCTATTATTCTCTCTCAAGCTGGTGCTTTGGTGATCCTCTACACTGCTCGGATTAGCCAGTTTGGAGTTTCGTGTGTTGAGCAGGAGATTAGCTCTTCCCTTAGCCATGATGTATGTGTAAGGCGAGTAGTCGGAGTTGTGGTGTATGCGAGTTGGGTTTCGCCTCTAACTCGATGATGTTGTTTAGGTGATGCAAGGTGCGTCTAGTTGCGGTTCTCTCCCGCCTAGGGTGTCTCCGCTGGTGAACCGCTTTTATTCTCTTTTAATTTATTTTATCCTGCTTTTTAATTTATTTTATCCTGCTTTATCAATATAAAGGATAGTTCTCCTTCTCTTCATTTCAAAAAAATTGTTCATCCTCATCTTAATTTTTTTTGGCGAGGGACGTCCGTGGGATAGAGATGGCTGTAACGTCAAGGAGGTAAAGCTGATGATCAAGCAATACTTGATATCTACAAAATTAATTTCGGTTATGATCAGATCGCGATCGCCATCCGTTTATAGGGAGTAGTAATTAATCCGTGACATGTCCTTCCATTAACATTTCCCCTTCTCTTCCCGTCTGAATCGCGAGTTTTAAAGCATCTCTCGCTCTCACGGTCCACATGAACGACCGAACGCGCGCGCGCGAGACAGAGGCGCAGAGCAGAACCGCTGATTTTTTTTAATTATAGGAAAAGTAATAAATGAAATTAAACAAGTAGAGAATTTTGAATTATAGGCAGGCCGCTGGCACTGACAACGTCCCTAAGGACGCTACCATTGCCGACGTCCCATTACCCTATCAGCCAAACCAGGCATTACCACCCTTCTTCTTCATCAATCTCCTCCATGGACGCCAAGCATGAAGCAGGGATCACCATCATTGTAGCGAGCACTACTTACCTACACAATACATGCTTGCAGCTCGGCGACTGCGTGTGACTGTTGAACTCGATCTCCTTATTTGAGTTGCACAGTCACAAAAACATTCAGTTAGTTTTGCATCTAATTTGGAAAAAAATTGGAGTCTCCTCAACATCTGAAAGTAAAACAAACATCAAACATTCTAATTACTTTTTGTTTTTGTTTGAGGACGTGTGATAATTCCCACCAACAAACAAGAGAGCAATTATTCTCAACGCATATCAAACAGCTCAAAAAACGACTGTTTTGAACTCAAGAAAACAGTCGCAAGTTTTCTAGCATTTCTGATTATTCTATATCTTCAGGTTTCAGAAAAGTCATGAGGGTCTTGTTCCTAATCCTTTTTCTTTTCGAGGGGTGTTCTAATCCATTTATATGCCAAACAGCACTTGCTCCTTGAGTCCTCAGTCATGCCTTCTCCTGTTTAGTATTAGTGTTCGTGGAGTATTTTCTATCAAATACTTTTTCCATGCAACCATCTAGCTGATAGATTATGATTCATCTGTATGCTAGAGAGAGATTATGATTCAATTCTAACCTCTTCCGACTCAGAGATTCATTCTAACCTTCTCCTATTCAGAGTTCATGAATAATTTGCATTAGTTACAGCACTTTGCGCATGCAAGAAAGCAAGAGCAATGTGTTTGGTGTTTGCCGTCAATGGTGGAGCCGTGGAACTGGGAGGACTCGAGAAGAACTAGATAGCGGTGGCAGCGCCTTGTTTGGCGAGTGAACTGTGGGATGTTAGCAGCTCAACAATAAGTTGAAATGCCACCGTGGTTATGAGCTTCTTCAGTTGGGTTGGATGGCGTAGATATCACTAGACCAACAACCCTGAAAGGCTGGAATTAACCTATCTTTTTCATACAAAATTATAACAGTATGGCATTGCAGTGTTGTATCAAAAAATGGCATAAATAAAACTGTACTACTAGGAGGGATGGGCAGTAGCTCAGTGGGCACGGGAGGGCTTGGGCCTCCGCCCGCCCGCTTTCGAGTGCTAGGCTCGGTGTGCGCGCTCATGCAGCTTCTTCTAGTAAATAAGAAAATGACCACTAGAAAAAAAAAACTGTACTACTAGACTAGCTTATATAAGCTACCGCAATGGAACGTGTTTACCAATCATTTTTTTTTTTGCAATTTTGCTATACACGTACAAATCAGAAAAGTTTATAATGGGATAAGACCATCATTCCGAAAACTAATGGGATACGATTGGCCCTCGTTGTCGTTTCATCATTTCGCCCTCGAAAAGGCCAAGTGGAGCCACCGAGTTAGACCATGAAATATCTATTGGATGGCACAAACGGCCCCAGCAAATCCATAAGTGCAGTGCATATAAACATTTTTCTCGGTCTCTTTAAAAAAAAGACACGAAAGCCCCTGAATAATTGGTCTATCCTGAATTCCCGATCGATCGACATGTCGATCACGCATGCATGCTAGCTGCCGTCCGAAAATGTAACCTGGCAGCTAGAGTGCTGATTGACTAGCGCATCATCATGCCGAACCGATCTCCGATTGGCAATTATGAAGGAGAAAAGAGATTAAGAACTTGCATGAAATGCATAAATTTCATAGAATTTGTAGGATTTCACAGGAAACAGTCTAATTCCAGCAAGAATTGAAAATTTTCGACATTCCAACGGGCCTAAGATAGTATGTACGTAGAGGAAAAGGACCAGATTTTCTTCTTTTTGTTCCTCCATTTTTAGAAAATGTGTCATTTTTTCTTCTGTTTTTCATGTACAGGAAGTCCCTCTTTTCTCCTTAATTATATCTTCAATTCAGTCATTTGTTTTCAATCTTGTGAGTTTTTAGCTCCCCTAATTTTCTGGAGAAAATGTTCTTGTTCCGTATATTTTCATATCTAATATCTAACGCCTGTTAATTTGGAAATGGCTATATTCTAGGTCCATTCAATTAGTTTTACAATAGTGCACGAAAAAATTAATTCGCACAGATCGTGAAGCACTACATTGCAATACAGTAGTGAAATTTATTTTCAAAGTAATGCATTTTGCCATCATGACATAGGTGGAATATGTGGTACCCTGTATTTTTTTAAAAAAATGTAGTTTTCTTCGCCTTGTTTCGTAATACAAGGTGTGTGCACATGAATTTATTGATGTTTTCTCTTGTTTGCCCACATTTATCACATGTTCTCTTTTGCATTTATAACAAACACTCTCACTAACTATTCTCATTCCTATTTCTAAGGTATTTAAGCAACTATAGCATAGTCATTTTAGCTTGTCATTCTCTTTATTTTACTACTTTATTAGCCCTTGCGGCACCCACTCAACATATGCTTCGTATTTTGAAATGGAGGAGTACTTCACATGGAAATAGTATTTTTGAAAATGCAAAATTTCAGAACATAAAAATAACTAAAGAAATCAATAAAGATCACAAAAGTCATAAGTAGCCGAGTACATGGCATAATTAGGAAAAAAGATATCTGGCGCCATGTCCTGTTCGACATTTCCTGGCCGTTATGATGCTACTTGAAGTCCACCTTTTTTTATTCCTCTGATATCTATTTCTATTTTCAAGATTCGTACATCGCTTTACTTCTTTTTTTTTAAGATCGAATTCCTTCACTTTTGTTTTTTGGGAAAAGTGGTGGAAAAAGGAAAATTGGTGGAGTTGGGGGAAATACTCACGCGCTTGCTGAGAAGGAAAAGCGACGGCAGGGAAAAGTGCTAGCCATCGAATGTCTGAGGATATCTGCCTAAATAAACCTTTTCGTTGCTTCTTTTTATGCACCAGTCATCAAAGACACATTGAAATTTGCAGATCTCGGACAAATCGTAATTCAATCTTATCATCAAGGTAGACTTGGAAAGATTTGTTTGACTTCGAATTTTATAAAATAAGAGGTCGTGTTTGAAACATGGAATTTTTATCGATTATTATATGAATTATACTGTCTCCTATGAAATTTTTAAAGAAAATGTGACATTTCTGCGTACCAATTACCAAACAGGCCATTAAGAAACCAGTATTTAGAGGAAGCTAAGCCTCAATACAGCTTGGCCTGGGTGGCAGAACCAAATTAACAAACACCAGTGTAATTTCCGAATAACCATACGGGTCTCTTGGAAAAATCTGGCAATATATAAAAAAGAGTAAATTTGAGAAAACCCCAGGTTTTAGGGACATTAGTAATACAAAACCCCATATTTTGAGACTTTTTTTAGAAAACCCTAGATTTTGAGGCAAACCACAATACATAACCCATTTTCCCGTTCGCCGGCACCACCTCTTCTTCATTGTCTCTGACGACATCTCGTGACGCTGAAAACGCCTTCTTTTCGCTCCTCGCTTCTCGATGAGTTCCTCCAAAATCCATCCGTCACTATGCGCCCCTTGCCCCGATCTACACTTCTACACTTTTGATTTCATGTTTCGTCCATCGTGCACCGAAGTTCTCTCTCTCTCTCTCTCCGCCGGCCTTCACGTACCGATTATACCGCCACCGATGAGCTTTGCCATTCATCTTACCACCATATTACTCCTCGCAATGCATTCTATGCCATGCTTCCTCCCTTTCCGGAGTGTCGACGCAACTCCATCGTCACGGGCCGAGCTTTGCGCCACCAACTCCGACATGCCCTTGACCCTGCACCTGCGTCATCTTCTTCACCTCGTCACCCTCTTTTCGTTTTGCCCCTCCACTCGCGTTGCCGTGGTTGCTAGCTCCGACGAGCCGACGAGCCTCGTGCACCACCATGCCACCAGTGCCATCTCATTAATAATGTTATTGTGTTATGTGTTGTGGTTTGCCTTAAAACCTGATGTTTTCTAAAGAAAAAAGCTCAAAACTTAGGGTTTTGTGTTATTAATACATCAAAACTTAGGATTTTCTGAAAAAAAAAATCAAAACATAGGGTTTTATTGAAGGGATATGGGTAGACTACGATAGCTACAATTCAAAAATTCTACCACGTAAACCAGTAAGCCAAGCAAGAAGATGATCACAGATCGTCACCACCAGACGTGCAGAGTAGCGGAAGAAGAGTTGGAGCAGCCTGGTCCAACGTAGAGTGCATCGATGTAGTAGTCATAGTCGATCGGCCAGCATCCTCGCAAGTCAATTGTCTCCTCCAGCAGCTTCTGCAATTCCCTATGAAGATCGCAGATCGTCCTCAAGTGCAACAAAGAACCACAAGAGCGCCTACGGTATCCACATGTCTAGGAAGGAACAATCGTCACGATGTGCTAGCACCAAGTCAAACAATGAGCTCTCGTGAAGATGTTGGCTAGGGTTTCTGAGAGCAACTCACGCCAATCTCATCTTCCCAATAGCCTCAAGCATCTCCTTATATAGTGCCCATGATGGATCCTATCCGAACACGCTTTTATTCCAACCCGTTAAGTGTGACTGTTAGGTTTATGTAATCGGTTGTGACTCGAAACCCTTTCCAATCACGAGTCATTAGCGGTTCTTAGCAGAATATAACGATTCTCGAATACACACAAAATATATCGGACAAACCTTAATGCAATATGATCTACGACCAGGTCCTCATCACTTACGACCAGGTCATATCTCTATATGACCAGTTCGTATTTAGTCACAACCAGTTTATAACTCCTTACGACTAGGTTTCACCACTCAGGATTACGCTCGACCAGCCTACGACCAACAGATCTCCATACGACCAGTCCATAACTGATCGAACTAAGCGACCTATTCGTGTATTCTCCCTTTGCCTCATGATGTTTGGTTGAACTCCAGGTGAGATATCATGTCATCCATGGACTGTTCAATACTTTCTCGATCGAGTATCGGATAACCTTATGTGGTCGAACTCTTCGACCACCAGTGGCATGGCCATGCACTTTCTTTACCCGACCACTTCGAGGGGCCCAGAGACATTTCTCCCGTTATGTTAGGAGGGGCAAATCCCATATCCGACCAATCACATCTCTCCGCATGTTTCATAACATACCTGAACTCTACCTTTATAACTACTCAGTTACGAGTAGCGTTTAGCAACCCCTAAGAGTGTTATTACACATGTAGGGAACTATGCTGATCTCAGGTCTAAGGATTATACATCATTATTGCTTGACACCAACTAATGACACATAGAATCACAACAATCTCAATAGTGTCTCAAGGTGGGTCTATCCAACCTTATGTTCTCTAACATGTGTTCACATTATTGATTCGATATCGCTATATCCATGACCGGTGAAACATGGTCATCAATCAATAAATGTGCTGGTTATAGAGTCACTAGTGTCCCGACCAGTGACGTTCGACCAGGGATACTTTTAGAATGACATCATCATAAGTTAAAAGAGCTTTACCAACAAGTCACATACTCGTTAATCTTTATAACTGATGATTCAATCAAGGAACAGAATAACACTTATTCAATAACTCATAAACATAGACGTGATACAATCATATCTATGATTGCCTCAAGGGCATATCACCAACATTTATGTTACTAATGCCACAAAACCTAAAAGTTTCTAAAATTTACTCTATAAAAAACTGATTTTTTAAAAAATAATATTTTAAAAAAAAAAGATAATTACAAAAATATATAGTCGCCCCAAAAAATTACAAAAATGTGTCTCTGCCGCCAGTTCAACTGGCAACAGAAACTTGGCGATAGGTACCTGAACTGGCAGCAGGTACCTATCGCCATTTGAAATGGCGAAAGATACCTGAACTGGCGACAGGTACCTCAAACCCTAATTTGATTTGCCTACTTGTGATTTTCATAGTTTTTGAACGGTACGAAATCATAGACTCGCAATAACATTTTGTGATCGCCGATGTTGTTCTAGTGCAAGTTGAATTTCAAGAATTTTGCGAGGAAGATTGAGGTATCAATGATTCGTAGGTAGGAAGGTAAGTGATATTGCGATGCTACCGAATTCATACACTTGCTCATGTACATGCATCGCATATTATGTAAGGAAACAAATATGAACTTGCCACATAACATTCAAAGAAAATGTCATAACATTTAATCAAAATGATAATTCGTAACATTGGCAATAACATATTACTATTGTCCATGCTTTCATGGTCACATCCTCAACGCCCCCGTGTGGATCTGCCTCGAGTCGGGTGATCGGATGAGGTCTACGCAATGACGCCCGAGTACCGATGTCTCCTTCATCCCGAGGATTTCGTGGGACATTTCTTGAAGGTGTGCCTGCACTCCTTGCAAATGGAGCACTTCTTCGACGACGCCTGGTTTTTGCTTTGTCCATGTCGCTTCTCGATCGCGTCGCACTGTCGCCGCCAACATTTCCTTGAGCCTATCAATATCCGCGCCCTAGATTAGTTGCTCCTAGATCGGATGGCGTGAAATGGCCAACCACAGTAGAACCATATATCTCCCCATCCCAGTTTGCATCACCACCTCCTTGGTGAAATAGTCGAGAGTTACTAATCGGGATGCTACGCCACTATCGAACATGCGGCTATGACATGGGAGCAGGGCCTATGTAGAAGAAGGGCTTGTTGCAAGTGCATATGCAACTACCGTGGCATAGCGTGCACTCATAGGTGACCCTCTCATGGTTCGTCGTGGCGGCGCCCTTTATCCCTACACATTATCTCGGCGAAGCTCCTTGTGCCCATCTTGAATGCCCGATGCATCTCACCCTTCTTGCTCTTCTCCTCTATGTACTTGGTGACCATGGCGGAGTAGAGTATTTTGTCATTTGCCAAGGCGAGCGACGTTGTTACTTCTATCAACAAAGTAGTTCGTCAGATCGTAAAAAATTGCCTCCACAATACCAACCAAAGGAATGCATCTTGCGCCACACATGACCCAGTTGTACACCTCAGCTAGATTAGTTGTCATGACATCATATCGAGCACCACCCCGTCATGTAACAGCGACCACTTCTCCTTAGACTCGTGCTCAATCCAGTCCAAGAAGCATTTCACTTGCGCCCCATCCTCCTCGTCAATCTAGGAGCATCTGTGGGTAGTTGTGGCAATGCTTCGGGTCCGGTCAAGACTGGGGCGACCCTTCTGCTCGCCTCCCTTCGCAGTGGCTTGGTTCGCTCATCCGTAATCTTCTAGAGTGATTCAACAAGTTCATCAAGTCTTTGTTGCGTAACTACTTGTAGAAGTTTACACTCAAGTGCCTCATGCACCACCGCTATGCATCCCGCCATGCAAGTGATACGCTCTCTCCTTGTTGCACTGGGTTATTGCACGAAGCAGTTCGCATGCCAAACATGTATGAGGCATACGTTGGGACGGCCATGCACAATGTAAATCCTCACATTCTTCAGAACCACAACCGGCTTGTC